>JAAMXS010000266.1:0-31447 GCA_019693525.1 Cylindrotheca fusiformis | reverse complement strand
AATCCACCAATGAACGACAAGCGTAGAGCAGGCGACTGGCAGAAGCGACTTCAGTCGCGGACGTGGACTCTAGACTGTTGACGGACAGGCTAATGGGGGGTGACAACTGCGCGTTTCGCGCGACATTTGATGCTTTTCTTGTTGTGGCTGGAACATCTACGCAGTCGCACCATTGCTTGAAATGATTTGGCCATGATGATCGGGATCAAATTGTTGGCACATAGATGCTTCTCGGGAAGGTCAGAACTCTCAACGATCTGGAGCAACGCAGCCAGACATCGAAACTGGTGTGCCTAGGAATCTTTTGGATTCCGCATATCTGTGCGACGCATGGAGGACCCACGAATCAATCGAATTTCCAAGAAAAACTGTCGATTTTGGACAAAATTCGTAGAAATCCGTAGGAATTCAGGAGAGCACCCTTTCGATGGAACTCCAATGAATGGTCGTTTCTGGCACCCGCACCAAACTTGTGCTGATCGCAACACGCTCACAATTTCCAAAAAGCAAATACAGAAAGCAACCGTCAAACAACCAACATGCCTATCATTCGATACGATCCCTTTGCAAATTTCTTTGATGACGCCTTTGAGCGCAGCCTCTTTCAAAACAACACACGCGGAGAGAAAAAGAAGCAATTGTGGCAACCTCGTGGATTTCAAGTCCATCAAGATGAAAAGGCATATTTTATTTGCGTTGACGTACCTGGAGTGAAGAAGGAAGATATGAAAATGCAACTGGTGAACAATAACGAAACTCTCCATCTGAGTGGTTGCCGCAAATTCAAGCATGGTGACGATGTGGAAGAGACCAAGTTTGAACGGCACTTCACCATTGGTTCGGATGTGGACGTGGAAAAGATCAATGCAGACCTCTCAAATGGTGTTTTGACCATTGCGGCCCCCAAGAAGGAACCAACAAAGGACTCTCCCCGTCTCATCGCGATCAAGGAAAATGAGGTGACAAATGAATAGATGTTCACAGCACCAAGATCATCAATAAAGTGTAGAAAATAAATACTAGCTTCATTTTTACGGAAAGAATCATATTGTAGCTTTGACTTAGGATTCAATTTTCGATACCCAACGATTTCAGGGAGAACAAAGCATTAGTACTATTTCATGCTGCTTTTCTGATACAAAATACATCAGGCGAAGAAACTATGCTAGAGATATAACGCATTTTCTAGTCGAACCCCGGAATCAATCACTCTCATTTTACTTGGTACAGTATACCTTATTCTCAGTTGCCCTTTAGCCATACACCATCCTCAGCTGACCCTTTTCTGACCTTTCTTTTATTCTCCCGGCTCAGAAGTCGATAGAAACCCAGTAGATTTCACTACTGGGTTTCTGACCCTTGTTTTTTCATGCCAAAGGTAAAACAACACACTATGGAGTCAACACTACGGAGTCGAACCACAGAGCTAAACTGGCCCCATCACAGAGACTGTTAAGCGTTAAGCCGCTGAAAATTGATTTTAAAAGGCTAATCAAGTACCTACGAAACGCCAGTGGATCGTACGAGACAGACGCATGCAAGACCACGAATCAATCGAATTTCCAAGAAAAATGGTCAATTTCGGACAAAAGCCGTAGAAATCCGTAGGAAATCATGCCAGCTCCCTTTCGATGGAACTCGATCTGAAGCAAGTTTCGGAAACCCAGCTTGTGCGAATTGCAACTATGCTCACAATTTTCAAAAACAAAAAGCAGAAAGCAAGCGTCTAACAACATGCCTATCATTCGATACGATCCCTTTGCAAATTTCTTCGACGACGCCTTTGAGCGCAGCCTCTTTCAAAACAACACACGCGGAGAGAAAAAGAAGCAATTGTGGCAACCTCGTGGATTTCAGGTCCAGGAAGATGAGAAGACGTATTTTATTTCAGTTGACGTACCTGGGGTGAAGAAGGAAGATATGAAAATGCAACTGGTGGACAATAATGAAACTCTCCATCTGAGTGGCAGTCGCAAATTCAAGCATGGCGACGCTGTGGAAGAGACCAAGTTTGAACGACACTTCACCATAGGTTCGGATGTGGACGTGGAAAAGATCAATGCAGACCTTTCAAATGGTGTTTTGACCATTACGGCCCCCAAGAAGGAACCGACAAAAGACCAACCCCGACTCATCGCGATCAAGGATAGTGCAATGACAAATGAATAGACTTCATTGATAAAATATATATAATAACAACTAGTAGCTTCATTCTTGCAGAAAGAACTAAACATTATACAGTAGTATGTCAGGGAGATCCTAATTAGTTGCTGTTTTCCGACGATATTAAAAAAGTTCTAACATCATTTATATGCCTCCTTGACAATCCTAGGACAGCAAAAAGCCGACCCACGGTTGAACGACACTGTGTTAGAGATGTAGTCCACAATGGAGTCGAACATTCCATTAATCATAACTGTCATGTCACTTGACGCAGTATTCCTTATTCCTAAATTGGTGCACTTCAGCCATCTTCGGCTGACCCTGGGTTTCGACTAACTCTTACAAACATTAAGAAACGCTACACTACAATATGTGCAAAAGAAATCTGAGTGAGTAAAAAGCTTTCTAAAGAACGCACAAATGAGTCGAACCATCAAAACCCCATAATTAAAAAACGAGTACTGTACTTATAATGCAAAAAAATTTTATTCCTTTTACGTTCGAAAGTCGAGAACTATTATTCTTTAAAGGCTAATCAAGTGCCAGCATTCATTTCCTAGGGCATGGGTGACTCATGACCACGAATCAATCGAATTTCCAAGATAAACTGTCACTTTTGGACAAAATTGGTAAAAATCCGTAGGAAATCAAGAGAGCACGCTTTCGATGGAACTCGAAAAAAGACACTGCAATCGTTTCCTACTCGCAGCAACTTTTTGGTTTAGTTGCAACTACACTCACAATTTCGAAAAGCAAAAGAGCAGAAAGTTCCAGTAAAACAACAACATGCCTATCATTCGATACGATCCCTTTGCAAATTTCTTCGACGACGCCTTTGAGCGCAGCCTCTTTCAAAACAACACGCGCTCTCCAGGAGTGAACACTCGTGGAGAGAACAAGAAGCAATTGTGGCAACCTCGTGGATTTCAAGTCCATCAAGATGAAAAGGCATATTTTATTTGCGTTGACGTACCTGGAGTGAAGAAGGAAGATATGAAAATGCAACTGGTGAACAATAACGAAACTCTCCATCTGAGTGGTTGCCGCAAATTCAAGCATGGTGACGATGTGGAAGAGACCAAGTTTGAACGCCACTTCACAATTGGTTCGGATGTGGACGTGGAAAAGATCAATGCAGACTTGTCAAATGGGGTTTTGACTATTACGGCCCCCAAGAAGGAACCAGCAAAAGACTCGCCTCGTTTCATTGCAATCAAGGATAGCGCGGTGACAACTGAATAGAGATTCACAGAATCAGGATCACTGTATAAATTGAATATCAGCTTAATTCTTACCATATTTTGGTGCTAGATAGCTAGGATTCAAACTTCGTGAAGTCCAACGGCTTCAGAACAAAATGTAGCACATATTTGGCTCTTCTACCTATCCGAGTATTCAGATTCCATGAAGACTCCAGACATCAACGCCATCAGACAGAAAGACTGAGAGAAACAGAGTAATCTGCCATTTCTAGCTATAGCTAGTATAGGTAGAGCCGACCAAAGCTGCGCATCTTTCTTCTCTATTTAGGTTTTTTCGAGAGCGCAAGGCGCTCGCTATTTGAAGGGCTATGAAGTCCATCCATCTGTACGATAGATCCATGGGGTGATCGCTGCTTTTCAAACTTTGGCCCTACCTCTATTCTGATGCTGCCCGTAGGAGCTTCCAAATCTTCTGTCACAGTTGGACGCACTATGTCACTCTTGCTTGACGGGCGGTGGGAAAAGACTTGCGACTGCTCCCCGGCATCCACAATAACGCGATTGTCGTCAGGACTGTAAACGACCGTCCACCGACTACTATCATGTCCGCTTCTGCTGCTTATAGATTTCTTGGGAGAATCTCCGTCCACGTCTTCGTCGCTGTCACCTGCCACCCAACCGAATTCATCCGTACTGCTTGACTGCCCCAGGAATCGTCGTATAAAATCTTCATTGGTGACCATTTCCTCTAGAACCAAGTCCAAGTCGTCCCCGTCGACATTCTTTTCGAACATGTCACGCTGCGACTCATTCTCAATCATGGCAAGGAAGCGATTTCGTTTTTCACTCGACGGCATCTCCCATATTTTTTCTTGCAGTTCCAGGATTGTAGGGCTTTCCGGGCCAAGACTATCCGCCTCGGCAAGCTCTTCAACTCTATCCGTTTCTACCGTCTCGATGGCATCGTCTCGTGATGCCAGCACGGCAATATGCATCCCACCTCCCAATTCATTCGACACCAAACCACTAAGAGAATCCAAGTTGATTGAATGGAACCTAAAATACAGTGAACCCACCACCGATCCATTGGGCAACTGTCGTATAGAAGGAATGTCCTTGTTTCCTTTGACCTCTGCAAAATGGTCACCATCAGTACTAAACTCAATTCGGGCCTTGACGGCATCGGTCCACAAGATGGACACTGGGTTTTCGACACTTATTTTCAACAAGATACTGTGGAACTCATGTCCGACAATTCCGATTTTGCCTATTCGAATGTTGTACGGATGCAGTTGCCACCCAAGCTCTGGAGTTTCCTGATATAGGTCTGGCTTGTTCTTGTTTGGTACCAGTGTTGATGCTTTTTCAATGGAGAATTCCTGGCGCGATAGGAACGAGGCCGTCAACGCGACATAGTCGATCGCTTCCAGCCAATCCCCAGCCTCTAAGTCTCCTTCGTTAGAACCAATGTTTTTTGCTAGGACCACATCATTCGAAAGGCGGTGTGCGAGGATGGTTTCAATAGTATTGGTCCGTTCATTGCGTACCCGAAGAGTCGTCTTAAGCGCTGCCCAATCAGCATTATCATCTTCTGGACCAATGTCAATGGGAAACTTCGAGGATGCGACCAGAAATGTCTTTGCGTTTCTGTCAATACTCTCAATCTGAAACCTAGAATCTGGTGATAGATTTGCTTCAGCCGTATGAAGTGCTGGATTGGGAGGGAGCTTGTTCAACTTCCGACGAATGTAATATTGAGCCCAGCTATGGGGAGCATCTCCAGGATTTAGCTTGTCAATATCCGATTCGACTATTCTCCAGCGCCTAGCAGAGCCTGCACAACATTTGCTCTTACAAGCCCACCATCTGGAATTGCCAAATTTCCGAGGATTAGGCTGAGTTTTGTACAGGGGATATGGAATGTTCTGATATTCATGGCACACTTGACATTCATAGTTCAATCCTTTCGGATATGTTTCTTTTTCTCTTTGGCAATCAGCGCAGATGTTATTCGGTGGCTTGAGACGTTTCTTCTCACCGCAGGAAACACACTGATCGACCACCCCCATGGTGATTTTGGCATATTGCACGTCCCATGGCGGCTTGTCGTTTACATGGCAGGACGCCAATGTGACGAATTCTCGGCACCTTGGGCACTTATTGTCCGTAGGTTTAGTGAGCGCGGCCACCAAACAAGTACAGCATACCTCTTCATTGATTTCGATTGTACAGCAGCACGGAAGGTCTGGAAAACTGTCGAGAGGCCTCTTTGTTTTGCAAATCTTGCACCATGATGAGACCTTTCTTGTCTTTCTTTTGGGTGCAACGGCATCCGATGCCATCGTGGGTAATGCTAGTAGTATTTTTGTGTGTCTTGATGCAAAACCCACAGTCAACAAAAATCTAGAGGATTCACTATAGTAATAGTCTTCCAAAAAATGTAAGTAAGACTTATGCGCCCGGTGGTGCAAGGGATCTTGTATCCGCAACTTCGTTGGGACATGTACGATAGACAGCACCAACAATTTTCTCTTGGGTTCTTGTAGGAGTAATTATCCAAGCCTAATATTTCCTGACATTCCTCTAAGTGTTTTGGATTCCCTCTAACCCTTGGCTCCTCTAACCCATCAAGTCTAGATCTTTTAATCGAACACCCTCGAATACCCTGCGAAAAGGTGATCGGAAGACTGCCACTGCCGCACGTGGTGCCCGACGCTTCCGCGCAACAAGTGAGTCCACACTTGGTTAAGAAATTGCACAGGCAAAGATCATAATCACTTTGGAAATAGGAATGCCCATCATTATTGTTGCTTCGAAGTACTGGACGCTTTGCCTTGACAAAACTCTCTCAAGGAGGGCAGAGCCAGGCAGAAGCGCTCGAAAGTATATCTTTTTCTCCTTTTAGCATACTTGCTGGCAACATGAAAGAAGGTGACATTTTTCATCGATGTGCAACTGGCCAAGATAAGGAGGTGGCCAAAATCTTGGCAACCAAAGACTTTGACATTCAGAAACAAGATCCGCATGGTTGGACCTTGCTAGCGGTGGCGGCCAAGCATGGAAAATACGCGGTTGCTCGGCGGTTAATGGATCTGGGCGCCAATGTAGATCAAACAAACAAACATGATGGCAGCACTGCGCTGTTTTGGGCGGCCAAGGTAGGAGATGCGGCAATGGTGTCACTCCTGCTCGAAAACGATGCAAACCCGAACAAAGCACTGAAGAATGGGCTGACACCACTACTAGTCGGTTCTCGAGAGGGGCATGACGAGGTTGTCAAGACTCTGCTGGATGCGAATGTTCCTGTGGATCAACGAGATAACCATCAAAGAACGGCCCTTCATTATGCTTGTTACACAGAGCCTCGATCCACAGCTCAACTCTTATTGGACCGCGGAGCACCAAATGCCAAAGACAAGGACGGCATTACGCCCTTTCACGCCGCCTGTCGTCAGAAATGGGAAGACATTGTTGACACTTTGTTGGAACAAATTGTCGCGGATGGCAATACAGAATTGTTGCACACCACGGATCAATTTGGGCGTTTGCCAATCCATTACATGGTAACTCTGCAGTTTGAACGCGATAAAAAGCGATGGAGAGAGCCAGAGCATGCATCTAAGTTTTGTCTGCTCTCGGCATTGTTCGCCCTGGAAAAGAAGAACCTGAAGCTACTCAACAAGTATCCACAAGAAGCATGTTTTTTGAAAAGAGATCCGTATGGACACCTTCCAGCCAATCAAGCTGTCCGAATTGGAAGTGATCACTGTGTCGAAATGTTAACGTTGGCCGACGAGACGAATCAGATTTCGAAATACACAGGCGAAACAGGATACCTACCGCTGCACAGGGCCCTGACAGTTAGTTATCAAATCTCCAAGAGAGCGTCTATTGTCGAGTTCTTGCTGAAGGCCAAACATGAACGAGGGTTTGATGATCAGCTTCATCACGCAAAAATCCTGGAGTCAGTAGCAACACCTGATCCAAAGGGCTACCTGCCTTTGCATCTGGCTCTAAAATACAGTCCTTCGAAGAAGATCATCAAACTATTGCTCAAGGCTGATGCGAAAGGTGGCGGCAGGGCTATTAGCACACCGGGACCAGAAGGATTCCTCCCGATCCATATGGCGCTAGTAGACGAGGATGTTGATCCTGAGATTGTGAAGTTGTTGATTGATTACGACACCACGGGAGAAACTGTTCTCACAAGAGAACCCGAGAGCGGCAAGTTGCCCATTCACTTTGCGTTCGACACGTCGCTGCCTTCATACGATCAGCTGAAGGCGTTGGTGGACGGTGATTGGGAACGGAAGAGTATCTACATGCGGGACGGTCAGGGTTCCATCGCACTCCATTACTTGCTCCAACTGCAAAACGACGAAAAAGACAAGAAGGAGGTCGTGAAGTTGGTGGAATTGTTGCTTTCGGAATCAGAAAAGCAGACTTTTGGAAAAGACTATGTTTCTGAAGATAGTTACAGTCCATTGGTAGCAATTGTTGATCGGAAGACTGGGATGCTGCCACTGCACATGGCCTTTAAGAATTCGGCTCCAAATGACGTGATTCAAACACTGTTAAAATATGAAAACAAAACAGAGAAGCATACGAGCCCATCCTTGACCCTGGACACCAAAGTCGGAAAGCTACCTCTGCATTGTGCCTGCGAAAATCCGTTGACGGATCCTAGCATTATCTACACTTTGCTCGCGCATAGCAATCCAGAAACGATTGCCGTCAAAGACAAGAAGAACAAGTATCCAGTGCAGTACGCGTTGAAATTGAAGCATGCGGATGCCAACCTTTTGACGAAACTTCTCCCCGTCCGCGGCGATTCCGAGCTCATAACGACGGGCAGTGAAGTTGAGGCAGACGACTCCTCGGTGGTCGATGCCTTTGACAAAACGTTTACGTTTACAATACAACACTCGGCAGATTTCAAATCCATCTTTGAAGCCGATATTAAGAATAAGGCTGCCTTTCATGGCATTGCCAACATTGAGGCCTACGAATGGTTTTATCAAATGTGTCAGAAAGAATCCATTCGTGACGCGGACGTCAATGAAGCCATTATGGAAACTTTGGACTCGCAGGTCACCATTGACTGGTTGAACAAACGGTCCAGCGACCGATGGTCGGTCGGTTTGCTCATGTCGGACGTCTATGTGCACATTACCTGGATCATTCTATTCATCAATGCTTCCAGCCGGTATCTTGCCAATCTGTACCGCGACAACAACGACGAACATCTGCCTTACACTAAACATGGCGGATTTCTCTTGCTGTTGGCGTCCTACTTTTTGTTGTTTCGCGAGGGTATCGAATTCACCGGAAACGATACTTTGGGAAGTTATTTGAAAGATCCATGGAATTGGTTTGAGAACGCGACCATCATTTTTGTGATCATATCTTCTATCCATTTTCTCTTCGAGAGTGGAAATGAAAAGCACATTGAGTCCTTACTCATTGCTACAGGGTTGATGCAATTTGCTTTTCTGGTTTCCTTTTTGCGAACGACATTTCTTGCATATGCCCAGTTTGTTGGAGGAATTGTGAATGTAAGGAGGAGTGTTTGTCTTGTTGTTGTTGTTTTGGGTGTGCCGATTGAATCTCATTTTTCATGTTCCGTTGTTATTGCAAGATCTTTCGCGAGCTAATTCCCTTCTTCTTAGTCACGGGCATCATCTTGTTGGCATTCGCATATGCGTACTTTGTCCAAAAGTACAAGGACAGTGAGGAGATTGACGAATTTGACAACTTTGGAGAATCGTTCTTGACCATTTTTGGTGCCTTTGTGAGTGGCCCGGAACGTCCGGAAACCTTTGTGGACATTTTGTTCGGCATTCTCAGTGTGGTGGTCCTGCTGAATGTGGTTATTGCCATTGTGAGCAATGCCTGGGACGACTCGACCGAAGAGACGACACATCGCTTTTGGGTGTACCGCATCAATTTCATTGAAGAAGTTGCGTATACGAAAGCAGTAATCATGAAAGTATTTGGAAAACTACTCTTTTTGCCCAAACCAAAGAAGGACATGGAGAAGCCCGACTTTGAGGGATCGGAAGACAGGAATATCACCCAAAGTGAATTCAGCAGCAAGAAGAACTGGAAGAACGACTCTATGTGGTCTCATGTTCTCGCTCATTTGAAACACTCGGATACGCAAGATGAACTGAACAGTCTAGAACGATTTTGGTTCGTCCTTGCCTACCTATTGTTGTTTGCGTTGGGATTGTGCTCGTTCGGTCAACTGTGGCCGAAACGCATCCGTTTGGATGTCTTTGGTCGCAACAAGGGCACGGCCACCGTCAAGGAAGAATTGGCACTGAAAAAGACCTCCCCCGAAGTGGTGATGGTGGAATCGAAAATAGCAGCTGCTGCGGCTACCACTGCGACTGCTGCCGCCATGACTAGCGACATTCAAAAATCTTTGATTCATAGAACACTGGACGATCGTAGCAAAGGAATGGACGATCGAATTGCCAAATTGGAAATGAAAGTGAATGGTTTGGACGACAAATTGGGAAACGTCCAAGAGTTATTGCAACATCTTATTGTATCTCAACAACAACGACGATAGCAATATATAGTAGCAATATCAACACAACATTATAGATAGTAGTTTTCATTGAAGGAATAGATAGATCTTCTTCTTACTGGAGGCGCAGATGGACTGTTACTGGGCGACTAAATGGACTGGTAACACGAGTCAAAGACAGTCGCAACTGCAATCGTGTGCGAAGAGTCTGTCGTATTATAAGCAATACACTTTTGTTGGTTTTATTATAGAGTGCCATAAAATCTTCTTCTTGCGTGTAGCATTTTGTTTTTCATGCAGTCATCTCATCTTGCATTGACCCCCCTCAGTTGCTTCCACGTCGCACCCTACGGCTGAAACCCACTTTTGTTTTCCATCCGGAGGGGGATCCCCCTTCGGCTCCGGGGCTCCACAACACTTGCTAGATACGTATCAACAACCGAGAACAACTATAGGGGGTAACAACAGCTAGCACTTCTTGAAGGTGTAGATAGATTTTTAATTGGAGGTAATAATAGTACTGTAGTCACATCTCACATCTCTGTTCACTGGTTCGTTCGACGAGAGTACAAGAGGCAGCGACTTCCAGGTGGTTGGGGGCAAGTAGTCCTTCAGTTGGTCACTCCCGCGACAATATCATGTGTATGAGTAGATTCAAATTTGTTGAAATACTGATCCTCCGTAGAATCCACCGTGCGAACCTCTTCCGTTCAGCGCGGCGGGAGTCTTTCTGGCCATTGGGGGCGCGCCTATATTTAGTACGAGAGCGAACGTAGCGTAGTACCATCGGTCACACCCAGAGGAAAACTGTCAAACGCTCTGGATTAGCTAATTCTCTGCTTCAGGAAATGATCGATCATTGCCAAATTGCATCCTCATTGGCATTTTGTACGCAGCATCACAATTAGTGTTCTCATTGAAAGCGATCGAAAGAAATCAATTGTACAGCAAGACCAACTAGAAAGCTGTTGCTGGTGAAATTGTCATTGTCATTCGAGGAGGGTTAAGGAAGAAACGGACGAGAGGGAAAAAGGTTAAAAACTCCATCCAACAACATGGTTTCAACCAGAACAGCCTCATCATCATCTTCTTCAAGGAAGAGACCCCACGAATCCGCAACAGCAGTAGAAGAGGCACCGATGAGTGTGGAGCGCAAGTTGGAACTGCTGGAAAGTCGGTTCACCCAACCATCTGTTGGGGACGGAAAGACGGGTGTGCTGTCCGGTACCACCAGTTGGAATGGCTTTGACACTACGTCCATGACATCTCCCTCTCCCACGCCGAGCAGCAGTGGACGAATGTCTCCGCACAGCGAACACTCGTTTCAGTTTCCACGAACTCCACTGTCCAATCAGTCTTCTTCCAATCCCCTACCAGCTTCTGCTGTACGATCGAGGCGACGACCGTCCCTGCAATCGTCCTTTCATTCCGTCAGCATGGCCGCGGCACGTCACATTCGAAAGGTGGTCGCTTCATCCGATTCCAATCAGACGGTTGTCACAGGCAATCACCATGCCCAAGCACAAGAGAACCGGGTTGTGGCCGAATCCCCACCCTTTCTCGTCAGTCCTCCCAATCGAATCTCTCCGGCAGAAGCCAAGAAAACCCAAAAGAAACAGGACAAGCCCAAGGCTGTTCGCAACTTGGTCATGATGTCCTCCTCCCACACAGCTTCTACGACTGCAACCAACAACAATAGTCCTAGCAGCAGGAATGCTCTGGCGGCAACAACATCTGCTGCTGCTGCTTCTACAGCTACGACCCCCATTACCTCTACTTCCAACACATCCTCCAACAACAAATCGGTACGTGATTCTACTTTTGGTTGGATAGGATTCATCTCTTGGTCTACATGTCATTCTTTGGGCTCTCTCACAATCTTACTCTTTCTCTAGAAACGAAAGTCCGCACCCAAACGCAAATTGTCGTCCATCAAGGACAAATCCAATCATACCACTTCCTCGTCGTCACCAGCTCTTTCCTCCAAACCACACAGCGCCACAACGACTGCTACTACTATTCCTACTACTGCTGCTAAAAAGGCGAAGACGTCCGAACTGTCACCTGCACGGACTGTCTTTTCCGAACTGTCACGAGATCGATCTCGCAGCAACTCTGCTTTTGGTGCCGGCGGTGGAGGTAGTAGTAAAAAGACAACAACTACCACAGCCCCACCCCCACCTCCTGCCAACAATCGTAAGATTCATGATTTCTTTCGAGTGGCAACCTCTTCCACTAGCAACCATCACAGCAAGAATCACAATCAGGGGACATCCACTACCACAGCAACTACTGCTGCAACATCCGTAGATACTACTACCAATAATAACAGCAACAGTAGTACAGATTGGCAATCCAAATGTCAAACATTGGAGCAACTCCTTCAAGATAAGGATCAACAGCTCAAAGCTGTGACGAACAACAAGACCATTCTTCATACAGCACTGCAAAGCGCGCTCGACAAGACCAAGCACGAATTGACGTCACTCCGAGAATCGCAATTGGCTCACACCAACCAAACGCACAAGGTCTTGGAAGAGTTGATACGGTGGAAATCGTCGCAACAGGACAAGGAGCTCCGAGAATCGTTGGCATCCAATGGTGCACGACTGGGACGGATTCAAGTCCAAAAGGTAGGATTGCGAGCCGTCGAATCTTGGGAGGAAGGATATGCCACCAAGGATTTGCAACATCGAAAAAACATCCAAAAGGAACGATACCAGAATTTGCAGCTGCAAATACAAGCTGTAACTAGTAGTAATAGTAGAACCGGAAAAGATCCGCTGGCACAATTGGAAGCGAAGGAAAGTCTGCAACGGCACTTGCGAAATTGTCAACAAGCCTTGCGAGAATTGGCACAAGAAGAACAAGCCTTGAATGACGAAAAGGGGGCGCACATTCGGGCACTGAAACGAGTGGCAAGCGAAGATAGTTCCCACTTTCGATCCAAACCAAAGGTTCGTTTTACATGCATGCAGATCATTTTTCTACGCCCTATCACATGTCAATCGCTCACAGAATACTGTGTTGTTTCTTGTCTCTTTTTAGCTGCACGACCGCTATGTCCTGCAGTGTATATTGGGCAAGGGAGGCTTTTCGGAAGTGTGGAAGGGATACGATTTGGTGGAACTGCGGGAAGTTGCGGTCAAAATTCATCAGTTGGATCCACGGTGGCCCGATTCCAAAAAGGAAAACTACACCAAACATGTATCGCGAGAATACGAAATTCACCGCAATGTGCGACACGACCGTATTGTCAGTCTGTTCGACGTCTTTGAAATCAACAACGATGCCTTTGCGACAGTACTCGAATGCTGCAATGGGACGGATTTGGATACACTGTTGAAGACCAAAAAGAGATTGCCCGAACGAGAGGCAAGGGCCATCTTGCTGCAAATACTCTGTGGGATGCGATATCTGAGCGAACCCGGTAACAATCGACAGGGAATCATTCATTATGATCTCAAACCGGGAAATATCCTTTTTGATGAAATGGGGGATGCCAAAATTACCGACTTTGGGCTTAGCAAAATCATTGATGCGCCGGATCCAGGTGAAAGCATGGAATTGACCAGTCAAGGTGCGGGAACCTACTGGTACTTGCCGCCCGAGTGTTTCATTACGACCGAAAAGGTGCGAATCAGCAACAAGGTGGATGTCTGGTCCATTGGTGTCATTTACTATCAAATGCTCTATGGCATGCGGCCCTTTGGAGAGGGAAAGTCCCAGGATCGGCTGATTCGAGAAAACACCATGTTGCACGCCAATGAGGTTCACTTCCCAGAACGGATCCCGGTCTCCCAAGCGGCCAAAGAATTCATTCAGCAGTGCTTGCAATACGATCAAGCCTTTCGACCAAACATGGCCCAACTTTGCAAAAATCCATACGTCCTTCAAGATTCGATTGACTCGGTGGAACTATCTACTAGCTAGCTAACTAGTACGTTCTAATCGACACGAATAGTCTACTGTTGCAACCATTTTCTATCTTGATTGCGTTGTCTTTTTTGTGTGTGGAGCCGTTGACTATGTTTGTACCTCCTATCTTTCCTCACGGTTTGGGAATATTTGATATGCATTGTTTTTCTTCTTCTTTTCTTCTTCAAGGAGTCTCCTTTTTGCTAGCAATACCAAACAAGACATCCGCAGCTGCTTTTGGAACAGAGTCCATTTTGTACCCACCTTCTTGAATAACGATTGTCGGCAAGTTGGCGGATCCAATCATCTCTCCCATGCGAGAATAGTCCTGACCTTCCAATTTGAATCCAGCTCGTCGAATCGCACAGGGATCGTTCAAGTGCGTATCCAATCCCAAAGATACGACCAGTGCCTCGGCACCAAATTCTTGAATTGTCTTCATGGCTCTCTCCAAATCGGCTTTGTAGGAATTTTCCCAGGTCGTTCCAGGCATGAGTGGCAAATGCAGTGTCGTACCTTCTCCTGCTCCTGCACCAATTTCGTCATGGAATCCACTGTGAAACGGATAGTCGCAGTCGGGATGGCAGTGTATGGATACCATCAAGACAGAAGGGTCCTCATAAAAAATGGAAGCCGTTCCATTTCCACAGTGATAATCGACGTCCAGAATTGCCACCTTGCCATATCCACCATTTTCTTGTTGTTGCAGGAGACGGGCAGCCATAGCGACATGATTAAGGTAGCAGTATCCACCGAAAGAATCCCGGGCGGCATGGTGACCTGGATGAGTTGCCAAGGCATAGACGACCGAGGAGGAAGGCGTATTGTTTCGCAGAGCTTCCACTGCCTGTGCAACGACCGATGCATCCCATTGAAGCTCTTCCAACAATGATGAAAACACTGGTGTGGAAGTTTCCGTACAAAAGAACCCAATTTGTCCCATGACATTCTTAGATGGACGCTGGTATGGGTCTCTTGGCAACGTCACATTTCCAGGAATCAAAGCCGGTGACGAGGATGCATTTCCACCCCCACCATTGCACAGGGGATCCTGCCCGTCGTGGCCCAATGCATCCCATTGTTCCCATGCGGTCGTGAAAAATTCGAGCAACCGAGTGGTATGAACTTTTTGATACATGTCCAAGTTGCTGGCTGGAGCAGTGGGAACTTGAAATTCGACCGTATTGTTCATGTCCGAGTTACTTCTCTGAAGCAATTCTCGAAGTATCAAAGCTCGGCGGTATCTGGGATGGTTGAAATCGTCGTAGGCATCATTCTGCTCCTCGGCGGGATCCAAGACTGGTTCCTCCTTTCCTTTCTCATTTTTCTTCCATTCGATCGAATTAGGATGGTAGCGGGATACTACTACAATCGATTTCTTCGTGGAATCCGTCATGGGCAGTCGATGGATCTTCCAATGGCAAATGGCGTATTTGTGATGGTCGGAAAATTTGTGACCTCGCGTCGGAAGAAGGGAGGTGCCTGTCTGGCTGGCTCTGATGAGCCTTCGATGATGTTCAAAGTTGGAGGAGTTCTCATTTCGGGTCAGTCAGGTCCTGAAGTCAAACGAGTCAAACCGAGATGATTGCGTCCAACGAGGACAAGAAAAATTATTCACTCTATGATTTCCTTCCAGCCCTCTCAGTGATGTAACAAATTCTGCTTGATGATTTCCAGGTAGCAATTCCCAAAGAGCAGCAATAAGATTTCAAAATGAGAGTTTCTCTTGAATGTCTCGTAGGGTTTCTATGGTAGGTGCATCGAGTGCTTGAAACGACTGTATGAACATATTCCAAACTCATCATCCCCACTATCATGGTAGTCGAAACATCATCACATCCAGAATTAAAATTTTTCTTATTACCAAAAACTCTTATTCTAGTAGTAATTGAAGAAAATCAAAAGGGCCTACCGGCTAATCAGGGGTGACATGCTTTTGATCGAGCCCACGCCATCAAACCTGGCAGGGATTCTGGTTTTGCTGCGTTCTGGAGGCATGGGCAACCTTGGAGGTCGATTGAATCATAAGGACACAAGATATCGAGCAAATCTCCCATCCAATTAGGCAGAAGGAAGTATCACCTGCCCTCATCAGCATATGCCTGACGATGAAACAAACACTCTTCTGAACACATTGAGGAGGAAAGTCCACCATTTGAAGGATTTTTCTTGTGGGTACACCTTGTATCGTAACTGGAAGAGGAATGGTCTGATCCACAACCAAGTCCTATGCGGCTTGTGCCTGCTCTTTTCAATTTACCGACATTGCTAGCAAAGGTGAGACTTCCACGTTTTTCCCCACTTTTATCAACTATGCTAAGAATGCAACTTCTCGACCCCTGAACATGTTGTGGATTAGGACAAGATGGGGATATCTCAATGAAAATACGATCTGAAGACATGTTGAAAAGTATGATGGGATGTGTAATTATGATATCGTCTGAATATTGTGAGAACAGAAGCGCTGACGGTTTCAGAATCAGGGGCTTTGGTGAAATATCCACGACCATTCAGATATCAAAGGAGAACCCAAAGACTAGAACATCCTCCTTGAAGAGGGTAGTGTACAACACATTTAGTGTCCTGTAACTGCGAAACCATTGCGAGGCCCAAAACTGTGATATATGCTGGAGAAGACAAATTGCATTTATATATCGTGCCAACATGATAATATCTTCGGTGAATCGGAGAAGCTTGAATGTCTATCTGTCGATTCCCAGAACTCTGCTCTAGGGGGTTGCTTTCTTTACAGGCGTGCGAAACATCCATAGTGTCCCAGTCACGGCAAAACATGGTGACGGACACCATGTATAACTGTTGACCGGCATGATGTTATGTTCTGTCAATCGGAGAAATTGGCTTAAATGTATTCGTCTTTCTATTCCCAAATCTTCTCTTCCCTAAGTAAGTGGTGTCCATGAACAGTGTGAAGCACATACAAACAAGTATTAAAATATAGCGTATCACTGCCAGAGATGGACAATATGGTATGTTCTATGTATCGGAGAAAATGGCTTATATATGTTCGTCTTGGCCAAATCTCTCTATATATGCAAGTAACTCAAAACAATGGGCTTTAAGTCCTTGTGACACCACATTTTCTCCTCCGAATGGACTACACTTCACACAGCACGTCCTCAATTCAGAATCATTACTGAAACAATATCGACAGGGAATGCCTGGCAGACTGGTCATACCCAAATTCTAGAAGCGAAGGGACAGATTGCCGGCCTCACACCGCAATGGACGACAGCATTGCAACCATCATTCATACCACAACATTACTATTAGTATTTCTATTAATCTGATATTACAGTATGAAATACTATTGACGATTACATTGCAATTATCGTTCATGCTCTACTTTTTGCTAGTTCTATGCGACTGCTAATCAAGCAACAGGTGTATAGAACTCTTCTATGCGATAGTTCATCGAGTAATAGATGTATAGAACCAGTAAGTGCAATATGAGGCCAGCAATCAGGCGTTTCCTGTTGATAAGAAAGTAGATGTGGGAATAGACAGTAGTTGAAATTGTTCATTTTGTTGCCATAAAATAGTCAAATGTTTGATGTATATGGCAGGCTTTCATGGTGCTTAATATTGAACAAAAATTCTTATTCTTGCACCTGACAGTGGCAACAGAATCATAGCTTCATCTCGCATCTTGATTTCTCTGGGTGCGGCGCCTCATGTTATGGAACGTTTGGGCCATCGAAGCAAAAGTCATCCAATCTTCATTTCTTTGTTCTCTTCGTGGTTCATTCACAACTCCTCTGAAAGTTGGCGAGGTTGGGCAATGTTTGTAGCTCTTTTCATCCTGCTCACTTTTCCACGTGTTTTGGGAAGATTGATATGGGTTCTTTTGTTCTCAAGGAGACTCTTTGCCATCAATCCCTAACAAGACCTTCTGCTTTTGGCACAGAGTCCATCTTGTACCCGATGGCGGATCCGATCATCTCTCCCATGCAAGAGTAGTCCTGACCTTCCGACTTGAATCCAGGTCATCGACAGAAGAGCAAGTTTAATGCATTGTCCGCAGTATCCAACGCAGGCATATGGGGTAGAAAATCATTTCCAACCAAAATCATCGATCGTACGCTCTAGATCCCATGGTGCTTCTGGCAAGACATCACTTGAAGGCAAGATAGTTCCCTAGGACTTCCATATGAAGAAGCTCAAATGGGAGTTGTGTATGTAGGAATCCAAGCCACCCAATTCTTGTCATGGAGTCGAACGAAAATGATAGGGAGCCTTTGACGTCTTGTCGGTTTTCTGTGGTGTTCGAACTGTGTTTGAAACCAGCATGGTCGTATTCCAAACTCCTCGTTCCCACATTCATAGATTCTCTTAACACCGGCAGCTTTGTTTTATAATAGAAGAAAATTATTTTATCAGTGGTTGCAAAGTTCCGATCGAGCCCGCGATGTCAAACCTGGCAGGGACTCTGATGTTGCTGTGTTCTGGAAGCATGGGTCACCTTGGAGCTCTTGCTCGCTGCTTGCTGGCACAACGGGATCCAATCTGTGTCGATTGAATCATAAGAACACAAGAGATGGTGCAGAACCTGACATCCAATCAGACAGAAGGAAGTGTCTGCTTGTTGTTCTGAAACCACCCACAGAAGGAAGTGTCTGCTTGTTGTTCTGAAACCACCCGTGCTTGCATTGCTGAGGATGATGAGAAACGCTCTGCTTAATGTAACGAGGAGGAAAGCTTATCATCGGAATGATTCTTCTTGTGGGTACACTTTGGGCTCCTACTGGAACAAGAATGGTCTGATCCACAGCCAAGTCCTGTGCGGCTTGTCCCTGCCCTTTTCAGTTGGCTAACGCTGCTAGCAAAGGTCAGACTCCCACGTTTTTTCCCACTTTTGTCAGCTATGCCAAGAATGCAGCTTTGCGATCTCTGAAGATGTTGTGCTTTAGGGCAAGAAGGGGGTTCGTCCATGAAAATGGGATCGCTAGACATGTTGAAAAGATTATGAGATGTAGGTATGATATCGATCGAGTATTGTTGAAAAGATTATGAGATTTGCGAATGGTGTGCATGGTATTGAAACAGCAGAAGTGCGACCGTCGCAAATCCAGAACTGTGATGAAGAATCCACGACTATTCAGACATCACAGAAGCACCGAAGAATAAAAACTCCCCCTTGGAGAGTCTTTCGCGCATACACATACGAGAACTAGAATTTAGCCACGTATTGTGCTCGCGAAGACAACCTATGCACACACTTAATCAATAAACACCCAGATACAAAGCTAACATTTAATAAACGGGCCCAAGTGATGGTATGTTCACAGACTATCGGAAAAATTGCTTTTTAAATGTTCGGGTTCTGATTCCTAAAATCCCCTTCTATTAAAGAAAGTGGTGAAAAAAGTACTGCAACATACCACTTTGATGGGCTTTTCCACACAGCATGCAACTACACTTCACACGTCATTCATTGAACATGACTTCATTTCTGAATCATTACTGAAACGACATCAACAGGAAATGCCTGGCAGACTATACGTACCCAAATTCGCTCCAACAAAGTAAGTGACAAAGTGGTAGGGATAGATTCGTGGCCCACACTACTACAGATGATAGCACTGCAATCATCAATCATACCATAACGATTACTTCTACGAGCCCTATACGCCTGATATTGTAAGATGAGCTACTATCAATGATTGCAATGATCTATGCGATTGTTAATCAACAATAGATGTTTAGAACTAGAACCAGCAATACTCTCTTTTTTCTTGACATTGCCAGGATTCGGGTACATGCAGTCCGCCAGACATTTCCTATTGACATCTTTCCGGTGATGATTCAGAATTGAAGACCGCTTGAGTGAAGTGTAATTGCATCTTTCCCGGGACAGCCCATCAGAGTGATGTGGTATGTCCCAAGGATAAAGCCCATTTTCTTCGTGCTCCATCCCAGAAATCCGCTCAATTCATCGAGCAGGAACGCTGATGGCAGCATGGTTTCTTTTTGGGAGCAATTTCTGTCTGGCTGCGAGAGAAATGCTCCTCTGACCGGGAATCTAGCGATGCGCGACTTGATCCTGCTCGTTTTAGCTGGCTGATGTTGCCTGCAAATGTCAGACTCCCCCGCTTTCTGCCGCTATTATCAGCTATACCGACTATAAAACTATGAGTTCTTTGGACACCATGTCTTGTTGGGGGAGACGATGAGGTTTCCACCATGAACATTGAATCTGCAGACATGTTGAAATGATTTTGAGATTGGGAAGATTTGTATTGGAATGTGATGATTCGAAAAAATAAATCTTGTCGGATAGGCTGATAGAGGAGTACGATCACCTCAAAGATATGAAACCGCCACTACATATATATCGACTTTTCCCTCAGGGTGCTCCGGACACCAGTCAGGTCGTTGAAAGTCAAGGTCCAACAGCAGAATTGGTTGCTGTATATAGATTCCGATTAATCCATGACCTGACTGTCGACGACCACCTCGAAATGTTAATCCGTCGCTACCAACAAATATATATGGACGACACAATGTTCGGAGAAATGAGAAAAGCCCCTATCCTATTCTGGTCGTCGAATTGCTAGTACTGGTACCGGAAGAACAACAGAATTTTACCACCAAAACCCCAATACGTTTGCAAATGTGTTGTGGACGTAAGAAGACCAAGTTGAAGTGGTATGAATACACAACTAAGGCAGCTTGTTGTCTAATGCACTCTGCAACACCGGAAAAACTTCAAGGCTAGTTCAGCTTGAGATTTTGGTGTGGAAGTCAGCTTGTAATTTCGGTGTGGAAGCATGCTAGAAAGAACTCTAGAGAATAAACGAGCTCGAGATTCGTCGTTCCAGACGTAGGAACGCTAAAATACAACTTGTGTGAAGATGGCTAGCTCAAGAAATGCACCGAGCTCTCTCTATTGTCATTGTTGAAGGGACACCTTAAACCCCGGGGAATTCGGTATCAAAGAACCTGTCCACAACAACTTCATCGTTTTTAACCCAAACCATACAACGTGCTGAAATCACACAGGTGCTCAGACTATGACTGGAAGGTGATTTTGTGCTAGCCAGAAATCCCCCCAAAACCCTGCCAATGGTGGTTCCGCCTCCTATCGCCCTGCAAGGGTATACGGTGCCTTCGACCACAGGCGCCATGCACCCCCAAATGAAAATGGGGTTCGGCCCCATTTTTGTGAGGGTAAGCGCGCTTTGCAACAGCGATTGTTTCGCAATCACGGTATGTTGAGAATCGCCCTGAAGAGGGAACAGAAATTAGTCTTGAGAGAATTAGTAAAGCCTATGCAAACAAGGCACCTATAACGATGCGAACGTCCTGTTAGATCTCAGGCCTACAAGAACTTGCAAGATGTGTGTTGGGAGTATCTTAGGTCCCAAACCCAATGGTTGTGAGCCTCCAACCATAATAATGCACACACTGAGGCTGGATGCCTGTTTATTGTTGACGCCGAGTTCACCATCATACAAAGCTAGTTCATCTTTTTGCAACCGGTATTCAAGACATGAGAGAAAATAAGGAAACGCGGTTGTAAGTTACAACCCTGTGTTGTAACTTAGCATTGTTTACAAACTAACCCTCGAAGCCGAAGGTTGAAACAACAAGGGCTGGTCTGGATCATCAACTACTTCTTCCACTACTTCGTCATCCCAAAACTCCTCCCCCGAGCTGAGACCTTCCGCCCCCTCTTTGTCTTCAACGTACTCTATTTCATATTCCTCTTCCACTTCTTCTTCGTAAGATGAGGAAGAAGAGTATTTCTCAGATTGGGCATAGGTAGGCATTCCTATTCCAAACGCATTATCAGGATCCCCGAATGCGTTATCCGGATCACCAAACGCATGAGAATTGGGAGCAGCTGGGCTTCCTTCGGATGAGCCACCGCTAGACTCGCTTAGTGAAATATTCTCTTCGGAACTGTAGGAAGCCTCTTCAAACTCTTCACTTCCTGAGTTCGATGATCCTGACGAGGGAAGAATAATTTCGACTGAATGAGTAGTGCTGCCGAAAGCGTTGCTGTTCGCAGCAGGACTACTTGGATTTGAACCAAATCTGCTGCCCGGTCCTCGAATTGGGCCTGCACCGAATGCAGAGTTTCTGTTGGCTGTGGGACTAGCTTGGCTTCCTGGAGGCCTGTCATGTGAAAAGGATCCCATTGCAGTGCTTGCAGGACTTCGAATTGGGCCAGCACCAAATGCAGCGTTTCTGTTTGCTTTAGGACTTCTTGGATTGGTATTTCCTGAACCCGGATTTTGCGTTGAACCAGAACCAGGCTTTCCAGGTTCTTCTGCGCCGCTGTTTTGGCTAAGAGGAGGAGGGCGAGGAGGTGGACGTGGCTGGGGTCGCCCAAAAGCATTGTTGCTCAAATTCGCCCCAGGGGGTTGATACGAAGAAGGTCCCGAAGGATCATCGTTGCTCGGGGTCTTCGCGTTCTTTTTCTGTTCTTTCTTGTCCGGTTTTTCAGAGAGAGAGTTAGCATACTTTGGAGCACGCCTTCTTCGCCAAAAACAGAAGAGGACAAGAGCGAGAAGAAGCGCTGCCACTACTGCACTCGCAATTACAGCCCATTGCGGGAAAGGTTCACCTTTACTTTGGACATCGATTGGCGAGTTTGTTGGTGAGGGTGTCTGCGGAGTAAAGCGATCATCGTCGTCGTCGCTACCTGGAAATGGAAATTGATCAAGATTTCTCTCTGTTATCCCAATCACCCGATTATCAATACTCTGCAAGTTTCCATTTTGCAGAGCATCAGAAATGGCTGCCCTGACGCTATTCAACATTTCGGCGCTCATTTTCTCTGTTGAGTAGATCGTGATCTTGCCATCGACTGGAAAGCACGTAAAGCCTGAGTTTTGCCCGCTGCATGAAACTGTCCAGAAGCAAGAAAGGAATGAGAATTCGAAGGCATTTGTGATTGTTGACAGCAGAAGAAAAACGACGCACTTACCGTCCACAATCTGATCTTTTGGCCTGGTACTAACTCCAGAAAAGGTATTTTGCAAGCGCCTCCGCCCGTTGTGGATGTGCGTCCGGTGGGGCGGTGGTGTCGGTGCGTTTGTATCAGTGGTGGCGGCAGAGGAAGGACTGCATTGAGGAAAGAGATCATCTAGAATCTCGTTCGTAATCGCTTCCTCCATCATGCTTACAATGGAAATTTCCTCTTCAATTGACGGTGAGCCAGCGACAGTGATTTCATACCCGAATGAAACCACTTCGGCAACACCAATCTGTGCCCCGAATAATCCGTCGCTATTGACAGAACACCGCGCATTTTGCGGTGGTGGGGTTGGAGGGGGCGTGGGGGGTGGTGTGGGAATAGGTCGGAAGAATGGAGGATCCGTCGGTGTCTCTCTTGGTGGTTCCTTTGTTGGAAATGCAGTTTGTGGGTTTCGAGTAGTAGGCGGTGGAGTAGGTCGATTTGTTGGAGGAGATAACGATGGTGCTTGAACTCCCTTACCACCCTGCTTCTTGCTAGTGTTGGAGTCGTTAGTTCTGGAGCTGGAGGAGGTGCAACTACTGGAGCTGCTAGAACCTTTGCCTCTGCCTTTGCCTGATTCTCTTGAATAGCTTCTTGAGCTGGAGCTCTTCCCTTTTCCCTTTCCCTTTCCCTTACTTTTGCTCTTGCTTGAATAGCTTGAGTGGTAAAAGATATTGTCTCTACTACTCCCAGATTTTTTGGACCCCTTTCCCCTTCGTGAGCTGACCCTATAATCATCGTGCCAGTATGATCCAAGTAACCTTGTTGTTGCCACTTTGCCCCCGTCGTACTTCCGCTTCTGCCCCCGATCAGTTTCTTGAAAAGTAACATGCAGTTGTTTCGTATTCTTGTGCGCATGTTGTATTTTTTCTCCAAGATTGTTGTCGATATGTATTGACGCGCCCCGTCCCGAGTCTGCCTTCACCAACATCATCAAAGCTGAAAAGAGCACGAATTGATTGATTTTTGGGAATGCGAATGACTTTGTCTCATTATTTCTACGCCGAGATTTTAAGCTTCTCCTTTCCTTCACCGGCATCGGTGAAAGGTGTCTTTGCATGGTAAGAAAGTCTCCTGCTGGCTTACTGCTAGGCCTGTTGGAATGTTCCATTGCAGGAGAGAGACTATGGGGCCCAGTTGCGTTTCCCGTGTTGTCACTAATAGTCGCCAAATCACTGGTTGTTTTTGTGCCTTGGATGATAAGTCAAATTATTTTATGCCCTAAGAAAGCACTTAGCAGGTGTTCGGAATTTTTCCTATACAGATGTTTCTTGTTTGTTTCTAAGTAACCATCAAAATCGTCCGGAACCCAACTTGTTTCTGTAGCTAATATCAAGGGACTAATTTTTTTGCATGCCCAAAGACTTGTCTCGGACAGGACCCCTACACGATTTGGAGTGAATCTGCTCTAAGTGATGGAGCCTGCCATGGGTGGAGTTGGTTCCGAATGTGGCTGCATCCGCGCCGCGCGCCCACGCCATCATTGACTTGTATGTCTGTCGTCGGTTGGGAGCATGGAAAGAATCTCTGCTGCATTCGATTTTGCAAGGAAGATGTAGCGACCGCAACAGCCACCTCTTCATCTATTGCTGAAAGCAACAAGAAAATAGAGTCCGAGCTGCGATTTCACATATTTGTGTAATCATCTATCATGGGACGATATTCCTCTGTCCAATCGTACGCGGACAATAACTCTGCCGTTCGCTCCATTCCATACGAGCAAGCAACGGGATCAGCAGAACCAAAGAAGGCAGCCGTCAAACCTGAAAAAGTACACAACCCCTACGGATCAACTGCTGGAGCTGGCTCTGGTGAGTTTCATATATACCGACATGCTCGAGCGCGCGAAATGGCTCGTTGGAAAAACATGGATGAGGAAGAAAAAGAAATGGAGAAGGAAAAGGAATTTCAGCAAGCACTGTTGAATGCTAGGACTGAAGAGGAACGGAGGACAGCCAAGAAGAGGAGAAAGCGACAACGAGAAAAGGAAGCCAAATTGAGAAAGAAAATGCTGAAAGCTGCAGGTATCGATACATCTTCGGTCCCAAAGGATGATTCTTCAACTACTGCAAAGGAAACGGAGGAGTTTACGTATGTTCCACTGGCGGAACAAAGCAAGGTTGAGCAGGATGTCAGTACTAGTAAGACCTCAGAAGAAGAGGATGGGCCTGTGGAAGAGAAGCGAGTACCGCTGGTGGAATCAATTCCGAACGATGGGTCCTTTTTGGAAATGATGAAGAAACGTCTGGCGGAAGAAGCTGAACAGGAAAAGTCCATGCAACCCCCCCAACGCAAGAAGCTCATTCTGGAAACGAAGATTATCGACGAAGATGATGAAGAAGGGCCGATGCTTCCTACAGGGTTCAGATAGGGACACAGAACTGTATTGGGGGTTTCATTCCGTCTTTGTCTTGAGGGTTGACGAACCGATTTCGTCTGCCGCTACCAATCCGTGCTTCTTAGAACAAACAACCCAATGGAAATGCTTTGGAATAAAACAAATAACTTATATCAATCTTTGTCGGGGGAAGAAAGAGGCTGATTTCAGCCTCTTTCTTAAACTTCGTCTGCAGTATTCTGTATTGACTCTGACTGCCGCCGACGCTCAGCTATTTCCTTGTCCTGTCTTCGCAGCCACCCAACATCAAGCACATTGGTGATCGTTGCTCTCTCTTCTGGGTCTACTCGAAGTAGATCTTTTATCAGTTTTTTCGGAGCGTCTGAGATGTGCTTCCAGAATTTATCATGGAACTCGAAATGTCCTGCACAGACGATTTTTGGGAGCTCCATGTCTTCGCCATCGAAGGGAACGTAACCCCCGAGAAGGAGATATACAACAACAGCTGCACTCCATAAATCACATTTTTCGTCGTACCCATTGCGTTGCATATATACTTCTGGCGCAACATACTGTGGGGTTCCGCACATTGTCGTTAGAATAGTATCGCTGGTCATTTGCTTGGCACAACCAAAGTCCGCCAGCCTTATTTTTGTGTCATCGTAGGGAGACTCCAATAAGATATTCTCTGGTTTGATGTCGCGGTGCACGATCCGCTTCTTATGACAAAAATAAATGGCCTCAAACAGGCGTCGGCTCAGTTTCCGACATTCATCTTCCGGATAGAACTCCTTCTCTTCAATCTTATCCAGAAGGTCGCCCCCTTTCATCTCTTCCATAATCATAAACGTCCGATCGTATTCTTTAAAGACATCCAGAAGTCTGACAATGTATGGAATTTCCCTTAACCTCTTCATAGCATTAATTTCTTCCTTGATGGTGTTCCCGACTCCTGATCCCTCATATTCTTCATTTTCTATCTCCTTAACAGCATACACGTTGCCTCGCTCCTTGTGGCGGCATCGGTAGACCACAGCAAATCCACCTTCTCCTAACTGCTCTTCTTTATCATAGCATTCATCAAACGTCTTGTTCGCAGCAGAATCATTAACGCTTAATGCGAGCTGAGACTTGGAATCTTCGCGCTGGAAGAAACTACGGAAGTCATTGTGTAAACTGGGACGATTTGACAAAGGGGAGAGGAGGTCCTCATCAATTTCTTCCCGGCTCAACTGCGTCATCCTATTAGATGCGCTCAACGTTAGTTGACCTGTGACCTCAGTGATGAGAGCTCTTTCTGCGACCGAGCTATGCGGTCTTGGCAGACAAGAGGATCAATCGATAAGTGCTGAAGGAGTGATAGTCTGAATGAGGGAGGGGCGCATTCTGCATAATGTCGTGGGTGTTCTGAGCGATACGTTCACACGTAGAGCAGCGTGGAAGTGTTACTGGCTGAAAGGGACCAACATCCAGTTAAGTACGCAAATAGTCCCTGTCGCGTGATGGTATGTCGTCAGCTTTCTTCATGCAGTCCCTGACGTTCACGCTACAGACGCCAACTTTCGCCTCGTTGGTGCGTCTGTCCTTCACATTTTGAGCTTGATTCGTTGAAGGGGAGAATAGCAAGAGAATCCTCATATGAATCGAAATCTGTGGAATGATTCACTCTGGACGAAAAAGAAAGCGCGGAATGAGTCAGCAGCTTCACCACGTAAAAAAGAGCGGTCGTGTGCCTGGATGCCACATATATTGCAATGGAACAAGAGAACATTCCCCTAATTACAATGTGTTCTTTCACTATACACGTCAGTCGAAGGTCTTTCGCTCTTGGAGACATGTGTGGCTGAATTAAGTTTCGAAGCAATACCTTAGCCGTAGAGCTCGCCCTTTGTATCAATGAGCAATACTCAGTGAGACAAGAGAACTCGTTATGGCATTGGGGAGCCATCTTTATTGTTATTTTTGACAAATATCCTCCATTCACTCAAAACTTCTACTTGACAACTTCGGAGCCAACCGAGATGGGAGCATAGAAGAAAAGAAATGCAAAGTAAGGATAATGCGTTTCCTTGTATCACCCGGCCTCAATCTTCTACTCATTTCAATGCTCCTTACCGATTGGACTTCGAAGGACAGGGACTTGCACAATGCAATATCTTTGTAGCTAAAAGGCCTAGATGACATTGATGGTTTTCTTTCATTTGTACCTGGGTCATTCTTTCCTCTCAAAAAAGTGATTGGGAGTACTTTCGTTTTCATCTCCACTCTTCCAGAACCCCGTCGTATTGAGGATATTCCTTTTTTATTGGACGATGCTCCCGGAATCGTAGTGCAATTATGTATTGCCAGAACTTCCGAAGAATAATAAAGTTCCATTAACAGCTGCATGAGTGTGTATCAACCGCGTTTCCATTTATGGCATGAGTGGTAGAGTGGTACACTTCTCACAGCGAATCTAGTGACGGGTTCGCACTCGCTGGGTTTCCAAAGGACCAAATAGAACTTATTTGTTCATGGCAAAACTCTACGACAATTCAGTACATAAGAAGAATCCCACGACTGATCCACTACCAGCACGATATGCAACATCGTCAGAGGTCCTATTCTGATGCAACTATTTCATCTCATACAATACAATAGAGTCTTGGCAGCACCTATCCTTGCCAATGCAGGAACAAACTACTGCAACAGCACCTAGCAACGATGTACCAATGGACCGAGACTGCCTCTTTGCATACTTGGAAGATGAAAAAGCAAGTCCGATGGTAGAATCTGGATCCGAGTCTGACTGGAACAATGGCTCCACCATTCTTACGCTGTCTCAAGCACTCGACCATCCCGTGTCCGAAGATATTCTAGATCCATCTTATGCTCAAGGCTCTTGCTCTCTGGCGAATGCTTGTCCACCTCCCGCTAACTCTCAAGATGAACTCGTAGCTATCAGCTATCAGCATATACGGAACCAACCAAAGCCTCAGGAAGCCATCGACAACCTTCGGTTCTCCATGGCGCTTGAACCTTCACAAGCATCAGCTTCCTCAACAGATGGATTCGTAGCGCAACCATTGAATGCATTCGCTTCGGCAGAGAGTGATAATCTATCAATTAGTTTCTCTGGTCAACTGCCCATCAACAACAACAGCAGAATGGGCTTCATACCTTCATCAGACTTTGGCTCTCCCATGCAGCAAGAGACTCACATCAGTGAACAAAACAACTATTATCATGAAAGTGACGATGAGTTTTCGAATTCACAATTGCATAAGTATGACGAAGAGAAGTGGCATGATTATCTGAGGCAACTATTAGAGTTTAAAGCAAAATATGGCCATTGCTGTGTACCGTATAAGTACAAACCGAATCCAGCCTTGTCACGATGGGTGAGGCGTCAAAGATACCAGTATAAGCTTAAGGTTGAAGGCAAGCCAGGGGGGATAACAGAAAGCAGGGTCGAGATATTGGAAAAGGCTGGATTCGTTTGGAATGCACACGGGCAGAAGTGGCAAAATCGATGGAATGAGCTCAGGGCCTACTGCTTGGAGCATGGCAATGGAAACGTCCCGCACAACTATCGGGAAAACCCAGAATTAGCGAACTGGGTAAAGAATCAGAGAAGGCAGCACAAGCTTTTTCAAGAGGGCAAACCATCCAACATTACTCAGGAACGGATAGACGCCCTCAATTCCTTAGGTTTTACTTGGGAGCACTAGGATGTGCTAGATCGGCACTGTGTATAATATGTATCAGCGACTTAGACATGATTAGTTTGTTGATTTTTTTTTCCTTTCCGCAGAAATTTGAGTACTTTATGTAAATGCTTTGTTTCTTCTATTTGGCTTGCTTGCCCCCCTGTTCTTATCTTGCTGTGGCTACTGAGAAGTTATACAGATTCTGATAAGGACTGAGTCTGTTCCCTCAAAGACTCTTGGTGAAACGTCAGTGTGTGCATGCAAAAACTCTTACTTACGAACGTGGAAATAATTATGAAATCTGGCATTTACTTAAGGTGAGGCAGAAAACCATATATTTTTTGGTACAATCAAGATGCGCACGTGCAACCGCATTCTCAATCGGAAAAGCGACGCATCTGTTACCTCCCAATACATCAAAGTTTCAATCTTACTTCCTGTTCTGGTTGTACTTCATCCTTACAACAGTTTCACATCACACACTCAACAACATAGGCATGACGACTCCATTGTCGGACGCGAATTATGATTTACCAATCGATAGAGATACCCTGTTTGCTTTCTTAGAGACCGGAAACGGACCATCCGATGCTGTAGACGCCAACACCTTCAGCTCAGGCTGGAACGATGCATGTAGCACTCTTACGCTCTCGGAAGCGCTGGACCACCCCGTGACAGAAGACATTCTAGAACCGTCGTACAACCAAAATTGCAACTCCGATTCCAAAAACAGACGTTCTCGGGTGAATGCCCAAGAAGAACTTGTTCCCATCAGTTACTTTCAAGATCGTCCCGAGACCTCAGCACGTGGAGCTCAGAATGCAGCTACAACAGCAGCAGCAGCAGCAGCAAAACCTTCCCAGGACGCACAATCATCACATTCTTCAACAGATCTTGCTTTCGCACAGTCTTTGCATGAATTGCTATCTGCCGGAATGCACCACGGCGCAGGTCAATCCAGGACTCCGATATGTTCGCCTAGCGACAATAGTGGTACAAGTAAGCATCAGCCTTCGCTTTCGTTCGATCAATCCTCTTTTGAACAGAACGAGCCAAGGCAAGTGATGGACAGTTCCTATCAAGAATATGGCGATGATGAGTTATCCATTGCTTATGCTCGCAAATATGATGACGAGAAATGGAATGAATACCTTCAGGAGCTGTTAGCCTTCAAAACAAAGTGGGGGCATTGTTGTGTACCATATAGATACAAGCCAAATCCAGCGTTATCTCGCTGGGTAAGACGTCAAAGATATCAGTACAAGCTCAAGCAAGACGGCAAACCCGGAGGAATAACGGATTGCCGGGTTTCGACACTGGAAAATGTGGGGTTTGCATGGAGTGCCCATGGCCAGAAGTGGCAGAAGCGATTCAATGAGCTCATGGCGTATTGTTTTGAAAATGGACATGGAAATGTGCCTCACAATTATGACAAAAATCCAGAATTGGCAAACTGGGTAAAGAACCAGAGAAGGCAACACAAGTTGTTTCAGGAGGGCAAGCCATCCAACATTACTCAAGGGCGGATAGATGCATTGAACTCTTTAGGTTTTACGTGGGAGCATAGATGAGAACCTAAATCTTTTTGTTTTTTATTATTGTATAGAACTTTTCAAATAGGATAGTTGTCGAGAGAAAGGCAATCTCTTGGTTGAAAGAGGAAGATGTAGCGTAAATCAACCCCTCTACTGTAATGAGGAGATAGCTTTGAGTACAACCTCTAAAAATAGTAAGTATGAGTACGGTCAACTAGACAACCGATGGAAGGTGACTGCAATCATTCGTCTACCTCTAGGATATAGGTTTCTTATTGTCTCTTTTGGATGGTGCCAGTTCTGTTGCTTTGCTCGGACTTCGTCCAGACTTTTCATTTCCGATCGTGGGTATTGTTGCCCAGTTGTATGACGGACAGGCGGAGCTGGTCGATCTGAATCAGTGGCTGGAGATGTACGTACGCCGCTCCGTTAAAATACGGTACTGACACTCAAATCCCAGACGGACATTCTGCGAAGGTTCTTTGGCGAGTGGTTGGTCATGCGAGTCCTTTACAGTACGGCCCCAACATGGGTCACGGTGGTTGGATCATGCGTTGGGTCACACGAGTCGCAGTGTCCATGCATAACTGTCAATGGATTGGGTCACAGTAGTGAGTAGATGTCCGATAGACATTACAGTAGTGGATTCATCTAAGACAACATCTAATAAGCCTGCTATAGTGTATCGTGTGCCAGTGCTATTGTCAAGCTCTGGTCTCCGTACGGTTTAATAGCTCCTTTCGAGTGCTATCAGCAACAACAGATTGACTATCTCCTACTTGGTGGCATACATGCACATTTGTTGAAGGCATTAGTAGCAGACGAGGGGAATGGATCGAGAGAAAAAGCCCAAAAAGGGGAAAGCAAAGGATTCAAGCCGCAGTACCAGCAGCAGTAGCAGCAGCAAAGCAAAAGACGGTTCTGGGAGAAGTGAGCGGATGATACGCAAACAACGTTATGTAGACGACGATGACTTTTCTGTAGCTCCCTCAATGGATCAGGATGTCAAATCGGTTGTATCAGTAAGCTTTGATGATGTCTACCAACGAGGAAGGAAGCTTGGACTCGGCGCCTTTGCGGTTGT
>JAAMXS010000265.1:0-11476 GCA_019693525.1 Cylindrotheca fusiformis | reverse complement strand
TCAGATCCAAATAGGCAACTCTGTGAGGATCGAGGACTACCAACGAAGTTCCCGGCGACTTAGGAGATACGTTGACATGATGATCTTTCGACAGAGGTGCAGTAGCGACGAAGAAGACTTTCTGCTTCGCCATAAACTCAATGTCTTGGTCTCGGATGCAGTCAAGAACTTTCCCCATGGTGATTCTAAGGAAGACTATTTACCTGCCATACCTATAAGCCGAATTGCACAGGAGTGTCAGATCTGAAGGGGTTTGAAACATGCAGTTAGCTGATACAGATGTTTGACATCACTTCAAGTTGAATGCGCGCAAGAGGTGCAACCCGATCTCATTTCAAGCCGGCCAAAACTACCTTTCTACATACTGTACGCTTTTTCTTTTTTCTTCACACCCACGAAAAAACGTGCGATTGTTTTTTGCGACTACAGTACCCGACAAATAACCTGTTTTCCTTGCAATTCAAAGTATACTGGGTGAACAAAACGAGTGGTAGGATGTCCAGATCTTAGTAAATAAGCTATGAAACTTGCCAGGTTTTGCCTGGCAAAACTCAAAACGCAGAATAGATCCTCGACCCATGCAAAAGATACAAAGAAAAAGATATACAATTTACTACCCTCTTTATCGTTTTTGCTAGGGGCTACCGACTTTGTGTATGTATTCGCTTTGTAGTTACAATTCTGCACTTTGTTCCGTGCATTGTTGTTGCCAAGACCACTGGAAAAGTGTCGCAAGAGCCGCACCCAGAAGGAGCATTGAAAACCCATAGAGATCAAACTTCAGTTGACTTTGAACTTTGTTCTTGAGGTCTTCCATCACGGAGCCCAAACTGTTCTTTGGAACCTTGACTCCATAAACATATCCATCGGTTGGTTTCCGCATGATTCTGTAACCAGCTTGTTCTCTTTCAGTACGCAATACACCGATGGATAACATTCCATCAATCGAAAATGAATTCATTTTGATATTATAGTCCAACATTTTTTGGCGACCTTGACCCTCAGTCTTATTTTTTAAGATTTGTCGATAGCTCTCGAATTTCATTACGGGCATACTGAATCCACAGCTCAACGAAACTCGATTCAACTGGACGACAAAGACAGCCCGAAAGCCAGGGCTAGATGTCAGGTCTGTTGGAAACTTGGACAATAGATCAGTGTCTGCGTCTTCTCGTAGAACAACCTTCGCCGTACCATGCAGTCTCAAAATCTTGGGAGGCCCTTCTTCCAGGTTGCAAAAGAGAATCGTCATTCTTCCATTTTCCAGAACATGTGCAGCAGATTCGGATCCGCTTCCCGTCAGATCCAAATAGGCAACCTTGTGAGGATCGAGGATTACCAACGAAGATCCCGGCGACTTGGGAGATACGTTGACATGATGATCTTTCGAAAGAGGTGCAGTAGCGACAAAGAAAACCTTCTGTTTCTCGATGAATTCAACGTCTTGGTCTCCGATGCAGTCAAGAACCTTTCCCATGGTGGTTTCCCGGAAGACTAGTTTTTGCCACTATTTGTTTGAATTGCACAGGAGAGTTCCTTACCCTGAGAGGTATGATGTGATGGTCAAGACACAGGATATTGATGTTTGGCATTCGCTCACTTTTTACCAGATTTCGAACGGTATCTTGCTTGGTCATTGAACCGATCACGGTTGAAACATTTATATTGCACGAACTGCTCTTCAGTGTTCGGCGGGACTTGGCGCAAGCAAGTCGATCGTAGCAAGGGTTGTCACTACGACATGTGTAGGACATCCCTGCGCGGGCTGGCTTGTCTGATGAGAAAAAAGATTCGATTTCCTTTTCTGCTATACTACTTTTCCGTTGTGATCTGTCTTTTTTGTCGCTGGTCGAAGGCAAGAGATCATCTGACTGCACGATGAGTCTTTGGCTGCACCTCAGTTGGATTAAACAGACTGTCTGAATTTAGGAACAATGGGAGAAGAAGAAGAGGAATCCACATCAGCATTGGTATGGATTGGATTGTCGCTCCTGGCATTGGTTTCATTTTGGTGCCAGGCAATCGTAACTGAAGAGAGGTGATTCATCTTTTGAGATGGCAAACCGTAATTGGATGGATTTCTTTGCTCACATCCTCACTCGGTTTCACAATGTTTCTGTATAGACTGGTTCCAGCGCTGAACGTAATTGCTGATTACTATAACATCCCGGATGATATTGCAGGTATGAAAAGGATCTCGCCAACAAAGCCAATAGCAGACGCTTTTTCCCATTGATACGCTCTCTAATACATTTCTTCTTTTCAGGCGCTACCTTAATGGCGGCTGGGGCATCCTCTCCTGAGTTATTCTCCTCGATTGTCGCTCTCTTCATTACGCATTCCTCTTTGGGACTGGGCACGGTAGGTTCTATATTTTTTTGTCATGGTCGTGTTCTCTACTGCTGTTCCTCCTCCCTCTCATGAAGAAGAAAATTATCTTTCGTGCGAAGATTGTTGGTTCCGAAATTTTCAATCAGCTTGTCATTTGTGCCGGTGCGGTCTATGCATGTAGGTTATTTTCGTTGTCCTTGAGTTTTGTCATTCTTCTCTGGGAGAAGAAGAAAGTCGGCTGCAGTGACTAACTCGTTTCCATTGCAACCGACCAAAACGAAACAGCCAAATCCGGAAAGCTACAGCTTGATCGGGCCATTGTCACTCGCGAAGTTGGATTCTACGGCTTGGCAATCATTCTCTTGTACATTGCACTTCAAGATGTCGAACCGGTGGACGGTGATGAAGAAGACCACATCTTCGTTTCTTTTGCGGATGCCTGCATGATATTCAGCGGATACATTGCCTATGTCATTGTTTGTGCCAACATGGATTCCATTGTTTCCTTTTGCACGTCGTCCAAGGATCGCTTGTTGGGGGGAAGGAATTCTTCAACATATGGGACTATCGGCGGAGACGGCGTGGTTGCAAAATCTCTCGATGTTCCAAAGTACCCTTTTGTCCTCGAAAAGCAGCATCTTTCGGTGGAACCTGTGTCCAATTGGGCACCAGTGTCATACTACCTGCCAAAGGAAGACAAAGAGCCGGACAATATGTCAATAGAACAATTGCATCAAGGCCGAGAACCCCTTCGGGCCTCGTCCAGAACCTCCTCCGCTGGCAGCATTCTGGCTCGATCAGTTCGTTCTTCCGTACTTTACACCAGGAGCAGCACTCTGCTCGATTTCGTTCAACAGTCGGAGCGACCTTCGAAACTCCGTGATATATACTACATTGAGTACAATGAGGTTTGTGAACACTTGTTTGAATGCAGCAGTCAAATAAACCTGAAACAACTTTTTTTCTCATCCCGAGTCCTTTTTGCTCTTTCATTGCTTCCCACTGTATACAGTACACAAATGAATTGGAGTGCTTTCTTTGGCAGCAATCTTATTTCTATACGAAAGCATACTTCGGGTCCCATGCCTGGCATTTGCGATGGTTCACTTTTCTGACCGACAAGATTTCTTCCGTTCCTGATCGCCAGAATTCGGAAGCACATAAGATGGTCTATGCAAAATTCAACAAACTTTACGTTGATGAAGAGCGTCTGATTATCAAGATTGTCACCAACAATCCAAGACGTCGCAATTGTGAGTTTCGTTTGTAATACATCTTGAACCATTTTGGAATCGAATTTCTCATAATATTGCCTTCATGAACAAAGATACCCTCATGGCCCCCTCCAAGGCCATTTTTGAAAAGGTTGTGCATCAACTAGAAGAGTACATGAAGAATAACACCGATGACGTAGAAGCGAGCGCAACAGACGCAGAAGAAGTACTAGAACTCATGGGAGACGCCGACGGTCATATTGACCTCATCGAATTCCCATGGGAAGGGAGCAACATAGAAGTATTCTTCTGGATTGTGCTTTGTCCTCTTCGATTTGCCATGCATTACACACTTCCAGATGTTCGCCAATTGGATGAACAAGGCAACCCGACAACCACTGTCTCGGTAGCATTCTTTGCCACTTTCATGTGCTTGGTGTGGCTGATTCTTGGAAGCTATGCCATGGTCACTTCATTGGAGGACTTGGCAGAGCTCTTGGACATTCCAGATGCGGTGGTAGGGGTTACTGTCTCTGCCGCAGGTAAGTTAGTTTTCAACAATCGACGGAAGAACAAAGCGAAGGATTTCGATTCTCACGGACACTCTTCTCTTTTACAGGAACTTCTCTTCCAAACTATATTGCCTCGAAGGTGGCGGCGGAGAATGGGTTCGGCAACCAAGCTGTATCCAATGCTTTTGGATCCAATACCTTCAACATTATGGTTGGCCTTGGACTACCATGGGTTCTGTACACAAGTTTTGGAACAGGCTTTGAGCCATATCATGGCCTTCGAAATGACGGAATGGTTGAGTCAATTATCATTCTTGCAGTGGTTTTACTACTTTTCATCGGCCTCATGTTCAGGACAGGTTTCGTTCTCTACAAGTGGCATGGTACCTTGTTTGTTTGTATATACTTTGCATACCTAGCGCTTGCGATAGGGCAGGTGTACCTAGGTTGAATGGACGTACCTAGTTTGACCATAGATGAATTGAATGGTCCACTCGCAATTATTCTGTTGTTGAACGATGCTTTTCAAATCGAGAGACCAGAGATGGAATTCTTCCCTCTGAATCCTGAAGACATATGTTTCGCGAATTTTAATTATTACTTATAGCGAGTAATATTATCGAGCAAGCTCCAAACTATCACTTCTTATAGAGTAAAAGAAGTCTGACCCACTTGCATTTAAAGAGTCGTATACATGTGAAGGTAGGATGCAAAAATCATCACTATGTTGGTCAGACCCCGATCTTAGAGCAACTAAACTTTGCATACTCGCCGTGCCCACATGTACGTAACCTTGGTCCCTTGCTGTAACTATGTTGTTATGCTTGGGCCTTTTTTGTTTTGGACTCTTTTTATTCTTCCTCCGAATCAACTCGGATGTCAACAGATCAAATCCAATAAGCTAGTGCTTGTAGCTCAGTAAATCGGTAAAAGCAATCCTAAATATAATCATTAGTCGGGTAAAGCTATCAATGTCTCTCTCACTCTCTTCCGTAGGGTTGGAAGGACATAGCGGAGGTGGTCAGTGGTCGGGAGGAATTCGTTTGGAACGGGTACCCGGATATTCAAGGGAACCCGGATACGAAGCTCATCAGAAGCAGCAATCTCTTTTTCCATCACTATAGCAATGCCCCAAGGCAATGTTATGATGTGAGCTGCTATCGACTTAAAACGTCCCAAAGCACTCTCGTGTGCAGGGTGGTATAGGGTCTCTGGCACAAGATGTCAGGTATCCTTGCACCAATTCGTATCACTACATATTCTGAAAGCTTGTCATGATCCCAAGATCCCCGATATTGCGTTTGGAATGAGCCACCCAAGTGGCAAAGGGTGTATTTGGCTTCACTATTTTATGCACAGTGCGAAAGATTTTTATAATTCCACTGCTTTATTAAAATAGAGCTACAACGCTGGGTTGCTCTCTCAAAAACGCAAATCAGATCTTCCTTGCCTGCTGTTATCGAACTTCGCAATATATCCCTCCACAAGAGCTTCCCCTTCACGAACCCATTCCTCACGGTTTGCGTTGGCATAATTCAAGTATTCATCAGATGACACACCAAACACACCGCAGCTCGCAAGCTTCTTGGCCAACGGAATCACGTAGAAATCAAAGAATCCAATCTCCCCCTTGTACCAGTTCACGCTTGGATCGGAATCCGCACGGCCTGCTTTGTATGCGCCATAGCACTCCATGAAAAACATTTCATTCCATTCCTTGTATATATGCCAATGCTGCATGGTATGCGAAACATCAGAAGCTTGGATCAAATGCTCAATAACAATGGTGGCCCTACGATCATCATGTCCTTCGTCGTGATCCTGGTTATTCGAAAAGGCAATCTCCCATCGCTTCTTGCGAAGTGCTTGCAGTTCCTTGTCGACAATATCTGTTGCCATGACGGTATTCACCACCAGCTGGCGGAAACGTTGCAGGTCGGCTTCGGTCTGGTAGATACAAGCTCGAAGTGCAGAATACTCATCAGACATCAACATATCCCATGCGAGCTCCACACTGTTTTGTTCGGCAACAGACTTTTTATAAATCTGGGCATTTCGAGTGTTCTCCTTCACGAGCTGAGCGTTTGGGACTCCAGGGTGGTCGACATCATGAATGATGGCAGAAAATACCACAGCGAACTGCGTCAGGGGATCAGATGTAATACCATAGGAATGCCCAGCCAAATCATCAAGATTCACTGTTTCTGATGCTCGACGTTGGCTTTCACTGCTGGCAGCAAGACCATTTCCTTCACCAAATTTCACAATTCGCGTCAGAAGTTTCTTCACTGAAGCAGTGACGTGACTGGCATGCCGAAAGTTGTGGAAGGGGTTGTCCTTGTACATTCCTGCTATCAGAGACAGATAGCTTCTCAACTGGGACTTGGCTTCATATCCGATTTCAATAGAGCTCGGTCTTCGACGAGCCCGAAGATCCTCAGCCTCAAATCGTTTCAATGGGATGATCGGAGTGAACTCGTCCAGCACCGTTCCGCTGCCACTTCCAATCTTCTTTTCTGCGCTGGAAAGAGTTGCGATGTCATTCACAACCCCCCCTCGGGAGGCGATGATCTGTTGCAAGAGTGAAGCCAATACTTCCACGTTCCATTCCACCAGGCGTTCAAGCTTCGTCATTCCTTGATCGGTGTCACCGTCAAATCCAAGCCCGGTGCTCTCGGATTCGTCTTCCGTCTCGGCAGCATCAGCAACTGCGAGCCGATCACTTGGCTGCTCGGATAGTCTGGCCTTACGATGCTTTGACTTTTGCAACCAATAAGTCTGCATGTCGCCTTTACCCTTGACATAGATTCTGCTGCTACGCGGAGTGATCCACGAGGCAAGTCCAGCCTCTGTGAGCATGTCAGCAGTGGCCTGAGAAAGTTGGATGCGATTTCGTTCGCCACTTTGTTCCATTCGGGCGGCAGTGTTCATGGTATCGCCAAAGAGTTGGAAGCGACTGCGTTCCCCTCGAAGCACACCTGCGGTAACTTGACCACTGCAAGTTCGAAACAATCCCGGTTGTGCTGCTGAGTAAGTTTGCGATCGTAGAATGACAGCATCGCTGGATTTAAACGTCTTACCTATTAATTCCAGTCCTCAAATCCAAATCTCCGGTATCGGGACCCAACGATACTTCCAGCTTCAGCGTGACTTCCTTCATCTTCTTCAAGCAATCACTAGCGAATTTGCAGGCGACATCTGCGTGGTTCTCAACAGGCTCTGGCAAGCCGACTGCCGCGACATAGCAGTCCCCCACAGTCTCAACCTTAAATACGTTGTATCGGTAAGCGATCTTGTCGAAAGCACCATAGATGGTTTCCAGCAACACGAAAACTTGCTGTGGCTCTCGTGCTGACGACCAAGAAGTGAAACCAACGATGTCGGCAAAGACAACCGTGACGCTGGGGAACAGATCTGCCAAAGGGGCATCTCCGGAGATGCCCGAGTTCCCTTCAAAGTCCATTTCTTCGAAGTCGTCGTTCAAGTCACCCTGAAGGTCCCTATTGTTTTTCTGTTTCTGTTGGCTTTGGTAGAGGCGATTTCGAATGGCAGTGGGGAAGACGTTTGCCACTATCTTGTCTTGCCTCATGATCCTCTCCATGACCTTCGTCTGGCGCCTTCGAACGAAGTAGTCATAAAGCAGAAAGACTAGACTCGTGAAGATGAAGATGACAGCCACAACGGCTGTGTAGATGACTGAGTTGTTTGTTTGGAATGACTTCTCCAAGTCTTCAGACGGATAAACGTGCAGGGTCATTACCGGAACACAGCTTCCCTCTGGCAGCTGCGACTCATCAACGCCAAGATCGACAAATATGTCTTGAACTTCCATGTCATTGTACTTGGGATTATGCAAATCGGAATCACCCAGGTATTCAGCATCTTGTCCATCAATCCTGTAGGACATTACAAACGCCAACCAATCCTCTTGGCCTGAACTCTGTGCTGCACATGCACCCTCCAATACCAGAATGATGCCAAAGTCGCCTTCTGTCAAAACTGTTTTGAAATAGTCCAGCCAATTGAGGCGGATTAGAGTGACAGCAACCATTTTCTTATCTGCTTTGTTGGTATTGGCCGTTGCATAGATGGGCTGCATAATCTGGCTTCCGGGAAATGTATCGAACCCATCGATCAAAGCTGTAAATCCAATTGTGGGCTTGCGAAGAGCTCTGGCTATGTTGACTTGGCTCATGAAACTCCCCAGAGTAGCCCTCTCGTACATCGTGGTCATGAAACCCAACTCTTGATCAAACCTGAGGGGGTACGTTTGGAGAACTGGGAAAGATTCATTGATACCAGTTGGTGGGACAATTTGAGGCTTATTCTCGGAGTCAACAGTGAGAGTGAAAATGAATGGGACGGTCTTGCTCCAGAACTCCTCTGCAGTCATATCAGTATTTTCATTCTCTACTGATTCTTGGTACCACTTGGGGACTGCTTCCGCGGCAAATGTATTGAACCTGTCCATTTCATCAATCTGCACCATCGGATACAACGACACAGTAGCGTCAGACACGCCTGTTAGCTTGGCTAACTTCTGCGCTTTAATTGACCAATCAGGAACGGCATAGAACGGCCAACTGGTGTTCTGCAGGGTGTTTTCTGAAGCTGCTTGTGATTCAATGGAAGCTGAGAAGGCGTCCAAACCTAAGAATAGCTGATCAGCCTTTTGCCTTGAAACGGTGAGAATCTCAGAGGCGTAGCCCGCAAACTGATATTCGTAGGAAACAAGACGCAGGGGCAAGGCATTTCGTCAGCGGCGAAGTGGGCAAGAACGACAATCCCGCAGCAATTACCCTACCTGGTTCTCGAAATTTGTTCTTTCTTGATCCTTTGCGAGTATATAGGTGGCACTACCGACACCACATACAGCTAAGAGAATGATTATTGCAACCAAGATCTTTGCCCTAAGAATGTTAACTTCTTCTCGTTTCGCAACTTCTGGAGTTTGGTATTCTTCCCTTCCAGGCGTGGGATTCCTGCTGGTAGCTTCCGATGCATCTCGAGTCGTATTCCAGCTCCGTTTTGAAACTTGCGTAAAATGACTCTTCTTGGAATGCAGGCTGTGATCGTCACTCATTGTGGATGCAGAAGCTGGATATTATTGTGTTTGACAGGCTTGTCTTGTTTTCAGTTCTATGTGCAAACGACTGCAACGGATCGTGGTTTGAGCAACATGTCTTGCATGATATGGGGCGAAACAAGGTAGCGAATAGACCTGAAGCAGAGCGACAAGCTCAGGACATTGCCGGCAGCCAACATTTCATATATTGCTGTCGCAGAAGTTCAAACATGCAGTTCGATGCACACATATTTGATAGAGCAACACATAATACATAGAAAGAGCTACTACAGTATATATTTAGATTCTAAACGTCAAACTTTCGGTGCCCTTTCATATATATATATTTTTATTATTACTAGCTAGTAGTATTCAGCGCAATTTCCTGGTTTTCTTTGTGCGTTACCAGTAATTTCCGAAAGGGCTATTTGCTCACAGAGAACACTGTTTACATACAGTGTTGGTAGATTTCGAGTAAGCAATTCACTAGTATCATTCTCTGATGTACGGGGCGTAAGCTGCTTCACTCTCCTCTTTAGGAGCCTTTTCCACGAACGTGACCAGACGGCAGGTTTAAAGACCAGGCGTGACCACAACAGTTTCGATCGAAGTCTTCAGTTGGATAGATTTTTGGGGACAACGTCTTGAGTTGCAAAAAATCCAAGGAGTATCCATGTTTGTCACTTGCCGTTCCACTTCAAAAAGAGCGAAATGGACTATGGCAGTTAGGTGAATCAAGGCAAACCCTCTTGTAGGCTTTCCTCCTGCTTTCAGAACCACTGTGAAGTGTCAACAACCAACCAACCAACCATTTGACTTCATTGCGAGATTGCATGCCTATAGGGGCGATCCCTTCAACCCCCTTTAAAATTCGTGGACCTCAATTCTAGGGGAGCTGACATCATGTGCAGTGTGCAGTACCACCGACACTCCTCCAAAGAGCAAAAACGCGTTACGTGTCATTGGCTGAGATTTGCTCGCGCTATAGTAGCCGCCCCTTATATATGCGTATAAATCGGGAAATCTCAAGGCGTGGTATTGAATCCTCTGACGTCACCATCCATTTGAAAAACCTACTGCTGGTTTTGTTTCGATTGGTCTCTTGTGGGACGACTGTGGTCATTGTGGGCTCTTGATTGCCGCCGTGCAAGTTTCAGAAGAAATAAAAGGAATCCAGTTCTTGCCAGCAATTCTTCCTCCCGGTCAACCGATCACGAGCCGGAAAGAGAGACTCTGCTAGAAAAACGAGGTTGATTGGTTGACGGTTTGGTGATTTGGAGCTTCGTGTAAAATCCTACGTCCATCTGTAGGGGAGGCATGACTTCGACAAGGAGAGAAAAATACCTCAGCGCCATGTCATCGTCTGATGTTTCCACGCTGCGTCGTTTTATCTTCCACCACGTTTCAAGCATTGTTCTCACGGGTATGTACAGCATGGACGGCTTATTACTGCCAAGCAGTTTGCTTTGCTCAATCTCGCCACTTGCCAGAACCACGAAAAAAGGCATCCAACAACTGGAAAAATGACTGAACCGCCATCCACCAAACAAATCGATTGGACGCCAGGCCGCAATAAGAAAGAAGAGCACCAGCTCTGGGACGAATAAACTACACGATAGATCGAACAAACGCCAAACATTGAGAGTGCAGAGAACTGCCGCCAGTCTTGTGAACATCCCGTGAAACAAAAAAGACTTGTCATGTCACAGTACAGTACAGGGGATTTGGAATGGAAAAAATGCAATGTGGAAGTTAAAGAAATAGCAAGCCTGAGTCACAGACGGGAGCAATGCTCATTCCAGAGTACGGTCAACGACAATCTCCAAGCGATGTAATCTGAAGTGATTGTTCGATTGAGCGCAAGAAATTGCGGATCCGTATTGGGAGAATTAGATACATGGTGGGAAACTCTTCCACAACCCACCACAAATCAAGGAAACTCAAGAGGTTGAGGTGGTTAGAAAAACGATCAGTAATGCCGGAGAACCGGGGTAATCCTTGCACCAACATGGTAGAGTAAGTCTATCGTTTGAGGATTCGCGATGAGAATAGTTGCAAGTATTCATGTGCTCATAGATTCTCCCGATATCACTGTCATGAATAGAGCTTTGCTTTGAAAAAGCTAAAAAAAGATCCTAAGAGCTTTTTCTAATTATTGTCTCATATCCAGATATGCTTGTTCAGATAGGAATGCGTATCCAAGTCAACAAAGCATACACTTGGCTCTCTGCCTGAAGGATGTTGCACTATTCAAGCAGCAAATCTCATCTTCAAAACTCGCGTTTATCGAATTTCGCAATATACTCTTGCACAAGAGCCTCCCCATCCCGAACCCATTCTTCGCGGTTCGCGTT
>JAAMXS010000261.1:0-39828 GCA_019693525.1 Cylindrotheca fusiformis | reverse complement strand
GAGGAACCGGTCATGGTTCTAACTGATGTGGAAAAAATGACAGTCAACAACGACGATCATGATTGACCAAAGCGACAAGGTCTCAGACGCCTAGTCCTCCCCATACTGAGGGGAATCATAAGGGGATCCCTGAATATTGTCCCCATCCCCCAAAAGCCGTGTAGTTTTGAAACCATATCGTTAAATCGCAAAATCTCTTATTGCAATTATCGTTAAATCGCAACACCTACTGTATAAAGGAAAATGCTTCGCACGCACTTCTTCACATTGTGTGTATAGGCTCGAATCGAAACCAGCATCAGTCTGTTGGAGCTTTTGTATCCCTCAATACTATGGACCCCCGGCACGCGACAAGAATCCGTACCGCGCCGGGTCGACTGCGGGAATTCTGACGTCTTTCTACATTTTTAAGGCGCTGCCTACACGAGTTGATACAGAAGGACAGACGGAGATGATGTGGAAGGACAGACGGCCAGCAGTCACTGCTTTGTCGTATGAGACAGACAACGGTATGTCGACAACGGTAAGGTCCAACGGTTTGGCCGAAACTTCGCTAACTAGTGGATAAAATAGTTCATATCTGAATATGAACATAAAATTTCAAAGAAAGCCCACTGGCGACAAGCATCGCGGAACTTTCTCACTCGCAGCTAAACTCCTTGATTTTATCGCAATACTCCCTGACACTTGAAATTTTACTCTTACGGACCCTTCTATCAGTGGAAGTCACATCGATATCGTGGGAGTGTTAGTAATCCCTGCGATCGTTCCATTGGCAGCAGTTCCTTTTAGCACAAAACTTGATCATGGAGGACTTTCACCAACACAAGAACCTTCGGCGACGATTGGATCAAGTCGATTATTGGAGAAAGAAAGCAGGATGGTATGATGATGATGTCACGATGCAGCAGTACAACAATGGTGCCGATTACTCAAGCGGCTCCAACAATACAGCTACTGATGATGGTGCCATTTCATCTGGCGGAGCATCTGGTCGTGCCATAAGTACGAAGCTCAAGTTTGTGGCTGCTGCAATATCTATTTTGGTTGCTATTATTGTCTTTCAAAACATGAGCCGTCGAAACAAAAAGAAGAAGATGAGCTCTTCCGAATCACGGGTATCCCGTATCTCTAGAGTTTCGCGGTCACCATCTCGCACGCGCACTTCCAGATCGAGATCGGCTTCTCGAAATCAGAAGACGTTGTCAACAGACTATCATCGAATGGAGGACAAGGAAGAACGAAAGAAGCCAGATGATCGGGCTGGAGCCACCCGAGACGACCGGACAAGAGCCAGTCGTAGTAAGAGCCGAGAGAAGAGCTTTCTGGACGACCGGAGCAGAGTCAGTCGCAGCAAGAGCCGAGAGAGACCTCGAGACAAGAGCCATCGGGACGACAAGAGCAGAGTCAGTCGTAGTAAGAGCCGAGAGAGACCGCGAGACAAGAGCCATCGCGACGACAAGAGCAGAGTCAGTCGCAGCAAGAGCCGAGAGAAACCTCGAGACGACAAGAGCAGAGTCAGCCGCAGCAAGAGCCATCGTGATGACCGGACCAGAGCCAGCCGTGATGACCGGACCAGAGCCAGTCGCAGTAAGAGTCGAGAGAGGCCTCGAGAGAAGAGTCATAAGAGTGGTCGTAAATCCTCTCGTTCTGCTTCGAGAAGTCGAAGACCTCCCACCATGGGCTTTATGTGATATATTCACACTTATTGCCATCGTGGGGGGTGGCGAGCTGTATTCTTTTGTATATCCTTTAAAGAAGAGCCAAACGTCACCGAAGCTTGGATTCGATTGTTGCCGTTGAACTTGGTTTCATACTTTTACACTTTTCATACTCACTGGCAAACACCAATGAGCGAATTCATTTTATCATGTATAAATAAGCAGTTATAGTTTGGAACAAGAACTAGCTATGAAACAGAGCAGCAGTAGTCGAATATTGTAATCTCTGGTGTGAGTGATGCTCCGCACAATGTTTCATGCGACCAAGGCAAATTTATTGTGTGACAGTTTTGTTTGATCTAATAATAGCAGATGATTAACTAGGAGCTCTTGGCTTGTTCGTAGGCCCAGGTCATCCATGGACAAAGAGCTTCAAGGTCTGCCTTTTCGACCGTGGATCCACACCAAATTCGAATGGAGGGAGGGGCATCCCGGTATCCACCAATGTCATAGGCCACCCCCTCGGTCTCCAACAGGGAAACAAACTTTTTGATTTGATCCGCTGTCAAGTCCAATGTCAAACATACAGATGTGGAGGATCGAGTCGCGGGGTCCTTGGCCAAGAACTCAATCCAATCATTCTCGTCGACAAACTTTTCCAAAACAGCCAAGTTTTCCAGGCTCATCTTGATCAAACCATCAACACCTCCGACCGAGTCGGCCCATTGAAGGGCATCAATATAATCTTCGACTGCCAACATGGAGGGAGTGTTGATGGTGGCGCCCTTGAAGATACCACCGTCGACCTTTCCCTTCTTGGTCAATCGGAAAATCTTGGGCAACGGGCGGTTTTCGGGAGTGAACGACTCTAACCGTTCCACGGCGCGTGGAGAAAGGATCAAAACTCCGTGAGCACCTTCACCACCCAAGACCTTTTGCCAGGAATAGGTGATGATATCCAGCTTTTCCCAGGGCATTTCCATGGCAAAGCAAGCAGAAGTGGCATCACATAGGGTCAATCCGGCACGGTCGTCGGAAATGAAGTCGGCACCAGCTGGGACACGAACACCAGATGTTGTTCCATTGAAGGTAAAGCAGATATCATTATCCGGATTGGTTTTGCTCAAATCGGGGAGTTCTCCATAGTCCGCAGTGAATTCATTAACCTGTACACTGTCCTTCAATTTCAGGTGGGAAACGGCATCGGCAAACCAACCCTTTCCAAAACTTTCCCAGTGGCAAACATCCACATCTCGTGCCCCCAAGACATTCCACATGGCCATTTCGTACGCTCCAGTATCGGATGCGGGGACGATACCCACCAGGTAGTCATCCGGGACACCCAGCAGACGCTTGGTCTCGTCAATGGCCAAGGCAAGACGTTCCTTTCCAATTTTGGATCGGTGTGAGCGACCAAGTGTTCGGGCGTCAAGTTTGGAGACGTCGTATCCTGGACGCTTTTTACAGGGACCAGAAGAAAACTCTGGGTTCGCAGGCTATGGAACAAGAAAGGCGAAACAGCAGTCAAATGAGCAACTGTTGGGTGGCTCGCCAAAAACTAACCCAGCCAATATACTAACCTTGACCGAAGGAGGTGCAGTGCCCATCATCCTAAGAGCAGTAAAACTAAGAGCATTTCTCTGAGCTGGCTTGGCGAAGGCCAAAGCTCTTGCGGCGGGAAGAATTCTCATCATGGTGTGTGTGTTTTACACTTGTTACAAAAGGAGAAGGAAATGTGAGAGGGTCTTTCTCGATGATGACGGAAATCAAGAATGGAAACTGCACGTGACGCCGGGTTGTGGTGGTTTCGAATGAACGGTTCGCGATGGTAGGAACGCTGGGCAATGACTAGTGCGACTAACTCGCGCGAACGATTCTTGGCCAGAGAAGGAATTGTCGAAGCGAAGGGCGAATTGTCCGTCGACGGAAGGACGGCCAGGCGTCTGGCCTCCCACACGCCCGAACAATGCCAGTTTCGCAAAGGCTTGAAAAACAAAATGCGAAATGTATAGAACAGCAAGGACTTGAACAACACTGGAGGAGATCCCCTTTCTCCCTTTCAGATACACACCATATAACCACAGAGACACGGTAACGTATACAAACACAATGGCAGCTAGGTTACATGATGGCGTCAAATGGGTAGATGTCGCCGATACGGAATACACAAGTACAGGAAGTCATGTTCCTATGATTCCCATTTTGAATGGAGATGGTAAAATCTTTGTGTCGATTCCCAATTATCGAGGTAGGTGTGTGGTCGTTTGACCAACTTTCCAACAAAAAAAATTGCCATCTTTTCTCTTTTTCTGCTTCTAATTTTTCATTGCTGCTTGCAAAATTGAATCAAAATTGAATCAAGACGGAAAGCGATGCGGTGAGACGCTGGTGGATCTATTTCAAAAAGCAAAAGATCCGGATCAAATTGTGGTCGGAATCGTTGATCAAAGCGCTGAAGATGATAAGTATTGTCTGGAGGCATACTGCGATGAACTAGGTACGGAACGACATTTGATTTAATGCATTTCCGCTGTGCATCTGGTTGCCCTGGTCTAAAAGGAAATGTTCCTTTTCAACAACAAAAAACAACGAAAACGTATAGGCTATGAGATATACGACAAGCAGAACCTGCGAAAAGATACGACAAAAGTCATCGTCAAAGACAAGGAGCGAAGGGAATGTCCTCGTGTAGATCAAATTCGCAAGCTAAGTGTCCATCATTACGCCGCCATGGGACCTACTTGGGCCAGAGCATTGGGACGAAAAATATTGGGCAATGAAGAATTCTGCTTGCAAATTGATGCGCACATGAAGTTTGTACAAGACTGGGATGAAAAGGTAAAGGAGGAGTGGTCGGGAACCAAAAACGAATTTGGCATCATAAGTGCGGTTCCAATGGGAATGTACGATTTGGAAAACACTCCCGCAACGACGGTATTGCGTGGGTGTGAAGTGGAGATGCCAGATATTGGCATTCCGGTGGGTGAAGTTGTTTTTTAATTGGATATCAGTTATTGAGATTTGTCGTTCTCACTCATTATCTGGTTTCCAGCATTTTAACGATCGCGGCGATGGGAAAGTAGAAAACTTGAAACAACCCTTGCTGGCCCATTCTTGGTCTTCTGGATTTAGCTTTGCAAAGTGTCACTTGGAGGAGTCGGCACCGTACGATCCATTCACCCCCTATGTCATGGGAGCTGAAAACTTTGCAAGGTTTGCAAGATTCTGGACGAGAGGGTAAGTAGCTAGATTGGATATTGAAAGCGATATTTTGATGAGATCTATTCCATATCGCATCTCACCGTTGCTTCTCGTTTCTTTCAGATACGATGTCTACACACCAACCCAGAACATTGTTTATCACAACTATCAACCCAATCCAGACGGCCACGGCATGAATGAATGGATGCATCCAAGATTCACCAGATTTCGTGAGGATGCGTTGAAGCGCATCAGGTATGAGAGTGATTTGTCTCCAGTTCCAATTCTACTGAATACCAGACTCAAATCTTTTTTCCCTCTTTGGTTTTTCTCCAAACAGGACATATCTCGGAGCTCCAGACGGCTTAGAGGACTTTAATTTGAGCAATCTTGGTATCTATGGGCTTGGCAAGCGGCGAACGCTGAAACAACTGGAAGAATTCATGAAGATTCAAATATCCACAAAGACTGGTAGACCAGAAGGTGTACGTGATTCTACGCGGTGTATTGCCTTTTATCTGTTTTTTTTTCCTCCGGGTTTGCATTTCTTCTAAACAGTTCAACGTCTTCTTGCAGACTTCCTGCCTCGGCGATGAATGGGTTCCTTATGATATGAATATTTCACCAACCGAGAATCTCTACGACGATCCAGACAATCTGAATCCTCAACCAGAATATCCATTGCGGACTAAACTAACGTTTTACGAAGAAGAGGATGTTAGTGCAGAAAGCATTGAAGTTCCGCGACGCGACCTGGTGGGACATAGCTCCAGTTCATCATCATCATCGTCTTCTTCTGATGAAACCTCCTCAAGACACCACCGCTCATCACCGTTTCCATCCGCATCTCTGTTGATCCCCCTATGGTTGCTGGGGCTAGTTGTATGGTTCATGTTTTTTGGAAACCCACAAGTGGCAAAAGGCCAACAATCTAGTAGTAGTGGAAAGAAGAACAAGGCGGGGCCAAAGGATAAATAACTTTTTGGAAGAAAAAAACATATGGCTATTAGACCTATGCTTTGATTCGCCGCTTTGGCGAACCAACCAACATTCAAGGTGTTTAGAAAATAAAAAAGTGTAACGAACACTTCTGCATTTTCTTTGTGCCATTGAAGGGGTTCTGTTCTGCATTGATGATTCTGCTTTGGCCACTACTATAGAGGGCCAGTTTTCTCTTTTGTAAGCGTACTAGTCCCCCCTATACCCTCCCCAATTCACCCTTTCCCTATTTCTGACATAAACCGTTGAAGAACAAACACTCTCCACCGGCATCACACAGCAGCACTCCAATCACTCACTCAATACTACTGTCTAGAGATTAACCTCAGCACGACGACACATGGAGTGAAGTGGTGGCATAGCTACTGCTACTGCTGCTGCTGCTTTTGATAGTTTATTCTCGAAGAAGGAAAAAAAAAGGGACAAGCACAAACTCTTTTTTGTTGTTGGATGAATGTCAAAAAGGCATCTATTCCTCCTTCTGCTGCTGCTAATACATCATCTTTCCAGCACGATGATGGCGGCAGTAGTAATTTCTTCGGAACGGATTGCTGTGATGAGCAAAAACAAGAAACGTCCTCTTGGTCGACCATTATCCTTCTTCCTGTCGTCGTCCTCTTCTTCTCATTCAACAACAACAACAAGAACAACAATGGTACATCGTCCTCAGCAGAAGAACTACTATTATTCTCAAGATTCCAACAACAACAACAACAACGACAGCCAAATGAAGGAATCATCATCAGCAACCACGACAACAGCCACATCACACAACCAACAAATGCACGATAAGGGTGGTGGTCTCTTGGCATCGAGATTGGGATTGGATCCATCCAAGAATCGTTTCCATGCACCACTCGTCTATCATGAACATTATTCTGGTAATGGCGAAGATTCTTCATGCTGGTGGCCATCTCATCATACCTTTCCCATGTCCAAATTTGAACGCATTGCACATGCTCTATTGACACATACTAGTGGTAGTCATTTGCCAAGACCATTGGTACGAAACAAACAAGATTTCTTTCGTCCCCTGGATTATAACAACGGGAATGATGATGAGAATGATGAAATGTCGTCGGTTTCCAAATCCACGATTTTGAAATGGTGTAGGGAAGCGGGAATTGATGTCAATTTTGGTCATCGATTTTTGAATGGTCAATTGACGACGGAAGAAGAACGAATTATTGGATTTCGACAATTGACCCATCATCCAAAACTCATTGAACGAACAGTACTGGAAGTATTGGGAACTATATTGACATGTCAATTGGCATATCAATATGGTATCGCTGCCAATTTAGCTGGTGGAACTCATCATGCATCACCAACGGGTGGTGCTGGATATACCATTCTCAATGATTTGGCCATTGCTAGCAGTCACATGTTGTTGTCTAGTACTACTAGTACTACAATTCAACGAATTTTGGTCATTGATTGCGATGTTCATCAAGGTGATGGTACAGCTCAATTTTCAACATTATGGAATACTACTACTACTACTACGACAGATCCAACAACAACAACAACAACAACAACAACAACACATGTCAGCAACAACAATAAACGGAATGCGTTCTTTACATTGAGTATCCATTGTGCTTCGAATTATCCAAATCCCAAAATTCATAAATCGACATATGATATAGGTTTGGAGGATTCTTGTACTGATGAAGAATATATGAATCAATTGGAACATTCTGTCAATTTGGCATTGGAACAAGTTCAACCCGATTTGGTCTTGTATGATGCTGGTGTGGATATATATTGTCATGATAAATTGGGTCGATTGAAGAATATATCATTGAATGGGATACGTCAACGTGATCGTTGGATATTGGATCGATGTGTCTCATCCAATATTCCCGTGGCCGCTGTCATTGGTGGTGGATATGCTGACAATAACAAGAAGAACGACGACGTCGATGCTTTGGCAAGACGGCATGCGATTGTTCATGAAGAATGTGCCTACATTTGGCGCAAATATAAACTATGGAAGAAAGAAAGGAGGAGAATAGAAGCATAGATTTAGTTTATAGGAGTAGTACATGAGCCAATGTCTAATAGTAGAAGTAAAAGTAGAAGAGAGACAAGATAACAGCAATCATGCACCCTTCCATCACCACATATTTCTTCTTCGCGCCATTCTCAAAGGTCTTTCATGTAGGAGCCCTACAGTGGAATTGTACGCACGGACCCACGTACCACGGCTACGAAATTTTGTTTCTGGCCGTCTTCCGTATATTATTTGTATGACGACAAGACGACGATGACACAAAAAAGGCAACGAAAACCACAAGAGAAAAGAGTACACAACGATGGATATATATATCCCTTTCCTTCACTCCTATTCTTTCCTCTCAACTGTCTACTAATAATTGTTCTTATTGTTGAATCATATCAACATCAAATTTTCTGGCTGTCATGTCGTCATCGTCAGCGGCATCCTCGTTGACATCATTGAATTTGCTACGAGATGCCAAACGACAAGAATCCACTGCCCTGTTTGAACAAAAACGTGTGCTGTTGCAAGAAGTGAAAACTATTGATGATCGAATGAAGGCCTTGACGACAGAATTATGGGATTTGGATGATCGCATTGAACGATTAGAAGAAGAACAACAACAACAAGAAGAAGAACAACAACAACAAGGAGCAGCAGAACAACAACAACAAGGAGCGCAACCAATGCAACAACAACAACAACCGCAGTTCTCTTCCAGCTTGAGCATGAACGAAATGTTGACAGATCCCAACACGCAACTGACACAAATGCAAGCCGCATCCATTCACCATCTCGATGACAACAATGACGACGATGACGAAAGATCCTCTCATCATCCTGCGTTAATAAGTAGAATATCCATTGCCTCTGCTCTACCACCCCTCGATTTAACACAAGTGGCACAACAACCACGACAACGACCAAGAATATCTCTCGCACAAAGCAACAGCAACAACAACAACGAAGATAACAAGGCAGGAATCATGGCAGCCTTGGTGTCTCCTAATTGTCCATTCTCTCCAAATCAAATTCAACAGACATTGCAAGAAACATTTCATCTTCAATCCTTTCGAGAAACACAACAAAGTGTCATTCAAGCCACACTTAGTGGACAAGATTCTTTTGTCATTATGAGAACGGGAGGTGGCAAATCCCTGACGTACCAACTCCCGGCCGTCCTTGAACGACCCAAGGTTACATTGGTCATTTCACCACTCTTGTCCTTGATTCAAGACCAGCAGGACCAAATGAATCACTTTGTGCCACAATCTTGTGTCAGCTTTACATCCGGCATGGGCCAGGGAATGCACACTCAAAATTGGCAACGAGTTCGTGATCCGGACGGTGGCATCCTCATGGTCCTTGTGACACCCGAAAAGGTTACCAAATCCAACAAACTCAAATCGGAACTTCAAAAATTGTATCAACAACATCGTTTGGGACGGATCGTCATTGATGAATGTCATTGTGCCTGTCAATGGGGACATGATTTTCGACCCGATTATGCCAAATTGGGAATCCTCAAGACACATTTTCCATCCGTTCCCATTTTGGCCGTGACGGCCACTGCCTCGGAACGGGTCCGAAAGGATTGTTCTTCCATTTTGAGACTTCAATCGCATTATCGATTCTTTCGATCGTCGGCCAATCGTCCCAATCTGCACTATCAGGTCCGTCCCAAGGACAGTTCCAACGATGCTTTGGAGGACATGGCGGATTTTATTCATACCAATCATCCCACTTCGGCCGGGATCATTTATACCTATTCCAAAAAGGATGCCAATACGGTAGCGGACGAATTGTGCAAACGGGGTATTGTAGCCGAAGCCTATCACAGCGAGTAAGTAGCAAAATCACAAATAACAAATCGCAACAGCACCCTAATAGTTGGAGGGCTATGTGTGTGTTGTGGTGTTTATTTTTTGACAAGCATGTACCTCTTCTCTTTCTAACGTGTTAATATTCTGATATGGACAAGAGTCAGTGCAACCAAGAAGGAACAGGTCCACAAGAGTTGGATGCGCAACGATACGCAAGTCGTTGTGGCGACGATTGCCTTTGGTTTGGGAATTAACAAGCCCGATGTTCGATTTGTCTTTCACCATACACTGTCCAAAACGTTGGAGGCCTACTATCAAGAATCTGGAAGGGCGGGACGGGATGGGAAACCATCGGATTGCATCTTGTACTATTCTCCCAAGGATGTTCCACGAATGATCAAAATGATTCATGGAGAATCGACCGAATCACTCTTTCAAAATATGGTCCGGTACGGGCAACGGTTCGGAACTGATGCGATCTGTCGGGCAACCCTATTGCACAGTTTGGGAGAAGAAGGGGGGAACTATGCACAAATGCTACAGCGATACGATACTGCTGCAATAACCACCACCACAACCACCAATGGTGAAACCACCAACAACGATGGTGGCACTTCTTCTTCTTCTTCTTCCTCCAACACATTGAAAGATGTTACTAGCCATGCCCAAACACTGTTGCAGTTGCTCTTTTTGAGACAAGATGACAATGTCACCATGGCCATGTTGCTCAAGGAATGGCGTGCCAAATCGACGACAGACGCCGCACCCGAATGCATTCAAAGCAATCCTCCCGGAAAGGACTTGACCGTCGCAGAATGCGAACAGATCATTGTACAACTATTGATTGATGGATACATTGATGTCAATGTTAAATGGAATCGATACGAGTACGTTTTGTTTGTTTGCTGTGTATTGTTTTTGTTTTCCATTCCTTGCATTTTGCAACAATTCTAACCAATGTTGGCCCTCTTTCCCTTATCACTAGTTCGGTGGTCTATTTGATTTGTACACTCAAAGCACAGTCCTTCTTGACATCCGATCGAGCCAGGTTGTGCATTCGTGTCCCAAATCGAGTCGCATCCGCCACCCGAGCCAAGGCGTCACGACGCAGAACGTCCACGGTTATTGCTGCTGACACAGGTTGGATATCTACTGCAGCGACCAAGAAAAAACGGGCGTCATCGTCATCGATTGGCAGCGGCTCCACTGCTACTACAAAAAAGAGACGAGCATCCACCGGCAGTGCTAGTACTCGTCGGAAAGCCAAAGGAGGAGGAACAGGAAAACGACGAAAGGTTGCCAAGAAGGCATCTTCGACGGCTACTACTAGTAGTAGTAGTAAGAAACCTCGTGCATTTCCCAACCGCAAGAACAATAATTCCACCACCAACAGCCAAACTCTGGACAAATTTCTTCAACCTGCGCCGCCACAAGGCAAGAAACAACAGCAGGAAGTTATCGAACTGGATGATTCTTCCTCGTCAGATGTCAGCAGTGTGTTTGACATCCGCCGAGCATCCTTGCCATCTCGGCTCCAACCGGCGCCCCTTTCCGCGGCTGCGGCCAAAAAGCCCCCGAATAGAACGCCGGATCCGCTTTGGGATGATGATAGCGAATATGAATTTGAATGACGCTGCGGACAGATGCAATGGAACAGAAGCGGCTTTGGAAAGGCCAAACGGTTGGAGTTTCTTAACATGTTAGCCGTTGTACTTGCGACATTTTGTGGCTGCCCAGAGTAACTTCATGCACTTTTTCATATGCGTACCACCGGTTGGAGCATGGTAGGTACTTGTTTCGTCCTTTGAATATGGTAGTAGCTTGGTGAACTTCCACAAGTCGACCATATGCAGGTTGGATCCCGACCATTGAAATGCCCCGGCTTCTACGAAACTCTCATACCGTTCAGGACTTCGGTCGGATATGTACATCGGAGCCCAAACAAAAAGTGTGTCTGGATTTTCCCTCACAATTGCTTTCACAATATCCGCGTGATCAATATTGGGCATTCCTCTCCACCCATGAGTAAGAATAACGATATCTGGCGATTTCTTCTTCTTCCACTCCTTCATCAAACGATTGAATTTGGTCGAATTGTTATCAACCGGGATCTTGTGCCTTGTCGTCGCAATCGCATAGTCGCTAGGCCTCCCACTCCCAGTCCAATTGGAATAAATATCACTTGCTGCGTCAATCTCATTCTGTGATTCTGGCGGAGGTGTTCCAATCCTAGCAACATCCCAAGGTCTAGGAATTTTGACAAGCTCGTCAACCCAGCCATGGAGGAACCGGAAACTGAATCGGACTACAGAAGGGCCATTGCATCCTGCCCGAAGTGGGTCCATTTTTCCTTTGCAACTCTTGGCATTGTAAAGAAGTTCTTGATCGGCCCATCGACCACCAACACCTAGATCTCTTCGATCTTTCCCGAAAGTGGCGCCTCCAACAGACGTGCGCTTGTCTTGTTGGTAAGGCTTTGTCCACCAGAAATAGGTATGCCTCGTATTGCTATCGCCTATGAACATGATCCAGGTCGCTTCGAAGTTTGCTTTGCAAACCCGAGGGGAGTAGTATTCTGGGACACTCTCAGCTTGCGTCATTTGGGGCGACTCGACTTGGTTGAGGAGGTTGCTCTCACGCATCAATGACAACACAACGATAGTGATGACAGCAACAGCACGCCTCATTCTCTTTGACATCTTTTCTCGAATTTGTCACGGGATTATTGGCATCGCAACGTTTGAGATACCGCCACCAATATTTGTTTGTGCATTGGGGGTATTAAAGGCCGAATGATGTTGGGTGAGGTTGGGACACATCACGCGGGATTAATCTGTGGTTGGAGATTGATCACGTGGGATTGTCACAGCTGTCCAGCACGTGTCGCAAACGGCACTATTAGAGGGGTTCAGAGGGGCTATACTTGTACTTTATCCTAAACCCTGAATACGGAAAATTCTGATCCAGCGCAAGGAAGTTAATAAACGAAGATTAAGATAACGTCTGGGCTGTGCTTGCAATACTCACAAGCATTCTTGGAATCTCATCTACGGTCGGTGCCCTTAGACTACAACCGGTCGCATGATCCTCTTCGGGATGTTTATAGTGAATGCAAATTTGATCTGTTGCTAGCAATTAAAACAGAAGCAAAAGCAGATTTGGAAAGGTTAAACGTTTGATTCATAAGATGCTAGGAGGTGTAGTTGCGACATTTCGTAGCTTCCCAGAGTATTTTCATGCTATTGTTCATGTGACTCCCTCCAATGGGTGCGTGATAGGTTTCGCTTTCGTTCTTCGAATATGGTAGCAATTTTGTCAGATTCCACAAGTCGACCATGTGGAGGTTGGGTCCCGACCATTGAAATGCCCCTGCGTCTAAGAAACTGGAATACCGTTCAGGACTTCGGTCGGTTATATACATCGGGGCCCAAACAAAGAGTGTATCTGGATTTTCCCGTACAATCTCTTTTACAACGTCAACGTGATCAATCGTTGGAGTTCCTCCCCATCCATGAGCAAGGATAACTATATCCGGCGATTTCTTTTTCGTCCACAGTTTCATCAAACGATTAAACTTGGTCGAATTGTTGCCAACCGGTTTCTTGTGCTTTGTCATTTTAATAGCATAGTCGCTAGGCTTTCCGCTCCCAGTCGCATTGGAGAAAATATCACCGTCACTTGCTGTGTAATCCTCCGAGCCTGGCGAGTAATCTCCGATCCTAGCAACATCCCAGGGTCTGGGGATATCGACAAGTTCGTCAACCCGGCCATGGAGGAACCGAAAACTGAATCGGACAACAGCAGGGACCGTGCCTCCTGCTCGAAGTGGATCCATTTTTTCTTTGCAAGACTCTGCGTTGTAAAGGAGTTCTTGATCGGCCCACCGACCACCATAATCTAGATCTTTTCGATTCGACCCAAAGGTGGCGCCTCCTTCAAAGTAGCGCTCGTCTTCTCGGTAGCGCTGCGTCCACCAGAAATAGGTATGCCGCATATTGCTATCTCCGATGAACATGATCCAGGTCGCTTCAAAGCCTTCGTTGCAAACCCTTGGGTAGTAGTATTCTGTGACCTCCTTAGCTTCTGTCGGTTTTTTTGGCAACTCGGTTTGGTTCAGGATGATGCGCGGAACCACCAATGACATCAGAACCATCATGGCAGTAACAGCAAAGCCTATTCTCTTTGACATCTTTTCACGTCGGTTATGAGCTGATTGAGGCTGCTCCAAGTCGATTGCTTGAGAAAGCAAAATACCGTTGATTGTTTCACTATTCGAAAACAACTTGGGTACTGGTTATCCACCATGATTTGTGACCTCGATGCTATTACACTGTCTCGATAATCATTTATGTTTTTAAAAAGAGATCATTCACGATTCGCCAGAAAAAAAGTCGCACCAACGTTCAGAATATTTAAAGTATGTTTATTTAAAATACCTGTTCCACCAGTCACCTACACAATACATGATGTGTAAAAGAAGGTGTCGGATTTCTAGATTCCTTCGATTGGCACAAGATCCAAGTTCTTGAAATGCCACGTGTAGTTGCGACATTTTGTGGCCGCCCAGAGTATTTTCATGCTATTTTGCATGTGACTACCCCCAACTGGTGCGTGATAGGTCTTCACTCGTTCGTTCTTTGAATATGGCAGCAGCTTTGTCAGGTTTCTCAAGTCGACCATATGCAGGTTGGGTGCCGACCATTGAAATGCCCCTGCATCTGCGAAACTGGAATACCGTTCAGGACTTCGGTCGGTTGTATACACTGGAGCCCAAACAAAAAGTGTGTCTGGATTCTCCCGTACGATTGCTTTTACAATGTCAACGTGATCGATTGTAGGAGTTCCGCCCCATCCATGAGTAAGAATAACTATATCCGGGGATTTCTTTTCTTCCACTGCTTCATCAATCGATTGAATTTGGTCGAATTGTTGTCAACCGGTCTCTTTTGCCTTGTTGTCGCAATAGCATAGTCACTAGGCCGTCCACTACTAGTAGTCAAATTGGAAAAACTATCACCATCACTTGCTGCGTCACCCACATCCTGTGATTCTGGTGAGTATTCTCCGATCCTAGCGACATCCCAAGGTCTAGGGATAGTGACAAGCTCGTCAACCCAGCCATGGAGGAATCGGAAACTGAATCGGACAACAGCAGGGCCCTTGCACCCTGCTCGAAGAAGTGGATCCATCATGTCTCCTTCTTCTTTGCAGGTCTCGGCGTTGTAGAGAAGTTCTTGATCGGCCCATCGACCACCAAATCCTAGATCGGTTCGATCCAACCCAAACGTGGCGCCTCCTTCAAACTCGCTCTTGTCTCTTCGGTAGGGTTGTGTCCACCAATATAATAGGTATGCCGCATATTGCTATCGCCAATGAACATGATCCAAGAAGTCGCTTCGAAGTCTTCTTTGCAAACCCGAGGGTAGTAGTAGTATTCTGCGATTCTCTCCGCCCTTGTCGTTTTTGGGGGCGACTCGATTTGGTTCAGGATGGCGGTCGGGAGTAGCAATGACAACAACAAAATCGTGATGACAGAAACAACAGCAAACCTGATTCTCCTTGACATAATGTTTTCTCAATCTGATATGGCACGAGATGATTGATATCACAACGCTAGAAACATTCGTTATTTCGATTCCGTACCTGCACAGCAAGGAGACTTACCAGCCAACTGCTTGAAAGTTATACGGGGATGACAACGACAATGCCGTTGACAGATGGCTAGCTAAAAGAGAGATATTCCACAGTCGATTTCCCATTCATATTGATCAGTCGATTTCTCTTTTTCACTTGTGTTCTTGCGATCTTGGGAGAGGGGGACAATTGGGGGTTCGCCTTATTTAACAAGGAATCGTTTACGGTTCGTCAGGAAAAGCTGTAAAGCAGGTGCTATGATACGGTTTATCGATACCCACTGTAACTTCGAAATTGTATCGTTATCTCCAACTATCGTTATTGTGAAGGGGGTTTGGGGGCCTGGCCCCCACCAAAAACGGGGGTCCAAGGGTTGCCCCCCACCGGGGTTCAAAGGGGAGAGCCCCCATGGAACAGTAGAGACGGGATTGACCCCTATTAATAGTTGGTCCCAAAAAAGTAGTGTGTTTTGAAACCGTATCGTTATCTAGCAATATCTCTTTTATATTACGAGCATCGTTAAAGTCTAGCACCTAGGATTGGAATTGTTTGGGGGAGGGGATTGTAGCATTTGGTTGAGGGAAAAATGGTGTGGGGGAAATGCTTTGTCATATATGTTGAAGTGACGAAGTATGCCGCGAAGTATATCATTGGCTGGCGCGCCACGAGTCCTGTAAAGAAATTTGCTCGACGGTTAAAAAGACACAAACATGGCGCACATATTGGAGGCAGGCAGTATAGTGTGTGCAGGTTATGAGAGAGTGTTTCGAACTAGCTATAGTACACAACCAAAACAGACAAAAACCCAACAACAACCAAGAATCCATGAGATTCAACATTTCTCTTCTCCCGCTTTGAATGAATCCATCCTTGAATACAACAATACAGTAACCAGCAACTATACACTAAAACAACAAAAAGAAATAACAACAACAACATCATATCATGGGGGCAGAAGAAACAACAACAACAACAAGACCTACAACACCAACATCATCATCGTCGTCAACAACAACAACCACCACAGATCAACAACAACAACATAATTTAGGTGTCGTCTTTCAATTGATTGATTGTCGTGAATGGGAAGGTGTGATTAGTTTTTTCAATAAAGTTCCAGAGGCGGCATCCATTGGTCGAATCTATAAGGAAAATGTCGAAAATTTGGCTCTCCATGAAGTCGTACGACAACAGAATCCACCATTGACGGTAATCAATTTATTATTGGAATTGAATCCAACATGTATTTCTCATCGTGGCCATGAAGGAAATTTACCATTGCATTATGCCTGTGCCAATAAACGAATATCAAATACATCAAATGGTAGTTCAAAGATATTGAATCGATTGTTGGAAGCTTATCCAACAGCCGTTCGAATGCGCAATGATGATGATGCCTTACCGATTCATTTGGCATGTCAACATCAACAACAACAAGATCAAGAAGAATCTATCAAGATTCTATTACAATATTTTCCAGAAGGATATTATTTAAAGGATGCCGATGATTTTACACCGGCAGATTATATTACGGTACCATCCATGAAACAAAGTATGGAACGATTGGTACCGATCTTGATTCAGACGGCAAGGGCCGCCACACAACGGACGACGATGGAATATACGGTACGAGAAAGGGGAATCCAAGAGGCCCATGCGGAATTTATACGACAAATGAAGGAACGACAGGATGAAATGGAACAGGATCTATTGGTATGTCAATTGGAATTACAAGATCAATTAACGGTCGAAAAGGAACGAAATATTACATTGGTAGAACAAATTGTACAATTGCAACACAATGAACAAACATTCATTGGTAAGATGAATCAATTGACGAATACATTGCAACAGGAAAGAACGATACATCAGGAAGAAAGGGAACGAACCAAACGTGAATACAAACGTATATTGAACATTACTACCGAATATGATGATGACAACAATGATCACAACAACAATGATCACAACAATACAAAGAATCCAGAAGAACAAAATGAAAATGATGAAAATGATGATACGATTCTTTCTCATTTGAAATCATTAATGCACCATCGAAGGACACATGAACAATTGTTGAATGAAATGTCACATGATTTGACCTATAATTCCAATATGGTCCGTAATTTGAATGAATTATTATCCTCCAAGGAGGAACAAATTCAAGATTTACAACAACAACAAACTATTCTTCAAAGACGATATGAAGAATCTATTGCACGTGGCAATCGATTCGAGCAGGCCTATGAGGAATCCCAAAAGGAATGTATGGTTGTTCGAGATGAAATGCAAAAATTGGCCAAATTGTATACCAATCAACAGGATCAATTGACCGAAGCCAATCGAATTGTTCGTGTTCAAGATAGCCGATTGGCAAGTATCAAATCATTGGCCCAATCTCTGAATATCAATATCGAAAGTTGGGCATTGGATGATCAACAACAACAACAACAACAACATGAGGAAGAAGCAGACAAAGACGAAGAAGAAGACGAAGAAGAATGGGAACAGCAGCAACAACAGAAAACCACACATCAACAACAACAACATCAACAACAGCATTCACTACCACCACCAAAAGAGTCTCCACCTCAAACTCTTTCTTCTGCCACCACGTTTCAAGTATTGGAAGGTATGGAAGCCATTCGTCGTCATTCAAGTCGAGGTCGTGGAGGACAACAAGGAGAACGTGCATCTCCCAGCAAGGTGATGGCAGAAGATTATTATTCCCTAAAGACCAATGATACTTCCATGTCGACTCGACCATCATCCGATGATGATGATATTACATCCTTACGGTTGACCATGATGACGAGTCCTCCACGAACCAAAACCACCACAAGCACTACTACCAACAACAACAACAACACCAATCCAACAACAACAACAACAACGAGTAACAACAACAGCAGTAGTACCACCATGACAATGGCAATGACTCCATCACGGTACAGGGAGGAATATGGCTAGTAGTAGACGATTTATATATATATATGTACAAAGCAAGCATTCGTCTCTTGGGGGAATCACGGGGCAGACTACACTTTTTTTTTGGTTGGGTACTATTATTGCTTGTCTTGTCTTTTTGTTGTTGGCGTACCTTATTTCTTGAATAATGCAATTAATGTAAAATGGGATTTGATGGTAGTTAGTTGCTTTTTACTTTTACCTTTTTTGAATCAATCCATGCTTCTCCCCTTGGAATTCATAATAAAATCTCCAAGAGGAACCAAAGGAGTACTTCTCGATTCTATTGTTGTGCATGTGTAGCACATTCAGAAAGGTCAGGAGGGTAATAAGTGTACATGAGACAATGACACTTCAAAGAAACAAATGATTATTACTAATTAAAGATTAAAAAATTGCAAAACGGAGCGCTATAATTCTGATTGTTATTAGCGACTAGATTCTTCGGCCACAACCATGTCCGTGGTCGGAACATCCAACTGTTCAAAGGCAAATTCATAGGCCGGAGCAAAATGATCTGACAACATTTCGGGATGAATCCGCAACTCAGAAAAGTGATCTGCCATGTCCTGTGGCGTAATGCATTCCCATTCAAACTTGTGACCGCCGGAACTAGTATGATGAAGCCATATTGTCTTACCCGCAGGTATTCTCAAACAGGGTGCGCCTTGGACCGTTTCTGAATGGGGTCTCCATTGTTGAAAGTGTTCCATCAAACCGGGTGGGGGTGGCAATTTCCCCACCGCCACTTGAAGGCGTTCGAGACTTGACATTTTCTGGCTGCCGTACGCATAGTCCTCAACAATCTTGAGTTGCGACAACAATTGTCGGACCGAAAACACCGACAAAAAGGGTGCCACGTCGTGTTCATGGATAAAGTTAGTAATGGAGTCCAGGTTCGGACAGGCCTCCAAGGGTGCAAATACGGGAGGACTGGCAAAGGCAAAACATCTTATCGGCGCATGTACCAACTGTTTGGATTGTAGCATAATGGTCAACAAACAAGCAGTTCCAGCACCCAAACTGTGTCCCGTAACAATGAATTCATAAGTCGAATGTTCTTCGAGAAGTTTTTGAATCGTCGGTCCTACCTTGTCCCACACGCGTTCAGTCATGGAGGCCATTTCGGAATGCGCTTCTCCACCACAAAAGGGTTTGGAAAAGGCGCAAATGTCCACCATGACTTCATCTGGACTAAAGGTACCACGAATAGTCAACACTACTTTTTCGTGTTTGTGGTCAACGGCCACAAAGTGTCGCAAATGATTCGAGTTGCCTTTGTACTTGTAATCAATATCCAACAGATGGATATCTTCGGTCGGTACACCAATGTGTTTTGACACTGTATCGACGGCCGATTTTCCGACCGTCTCAAAATCAAAATTTCCACGGGCTTCCACTTGAGCCGCATGGATCATCGCCCTGCCATACACGGCTGTGGCATAACGCATGTATCGTTTCGCTTCCGTCCAAAACAACGCATCTTCCTGCACCTCCAAAGGCTGCGGTACCTCTGGTTGAAAGCGTGCCTTCCAACGTTCCATTTGAACGCGTGCCAACAGTGCCAAATTAACGCCCATGTTGCTATTGAACGCTTGAGCAAATTCTTGGTCCAGTCCACTCGTCTTGAGAAAGAGTTGGATACTTTCCTTGGTTTTTTCGTAAGTGTTGGTCCGAGGATTCATATAATGGCTGAGGAGAGAGGACTGCAAGAACCCACCGACGGATAGCATGGCACTGATCCCTTGGCGTAGCAGCTGAAACCGCATCACCTTTTCCTTTTGTATCACCTTTTCCTTTTTATTGTCGGGAGCAGAGGAAGAAAACCTTTTGGTTGAAAAGGTAGAAAAAGGCATCACGGAATGCCATTTTCCCTGAGTAGGGACCATAATTCCACGAGTGAACCATGGACTAGAAGGAAGAGAATAACCGTTGCCATTGTCTCTCACTACAATCAATCCACGTGGACGATCTTCGCCATCGCCTTTGTCATTGTCGTTCATTCTTTCATGGTTGGTGAAGATCATGATGTCTTGTAGAATTCGTTCACAGCCAATCGCAAATGATGGGGACAGACTTCGCACAGCCGCCACGAGTCGGCTCTGAATGATGGATATCTTTTCCATTGAACGCAAACAATATCAAGCAAATAAAGCTAATCTTAGCATTTCAAGTCCCTTCTGGTAACCTTCGACATATGCGTTGTTCTAACTTCCAGCATGAGATTAGTAGATTATCGCGATGCGTTTCATCGTTAGAAACTATTTCTCTTTCTTTTGTAATGCGCGCACGTCCAGCATTCGACTCAATTCAATTGAGTCGAACTCTAGTGATGTCGAATGAATCAAATGGCAAGAATAGATGTTCTTGCTACATACCTCAAGTTGTGCACACAAAAAGACAGTCCCAGAGAACGCAATGCTTCGCAATTGTGTTTTGGCCTTTTCAGTTTCCAGTCAGAATGACGTGTAACCTCCATTATGGTCTTTAGTGTGTTGGCGCATTCTCCTGATAGTAGTTTTTGGTATTCCAGACTTTCTACAACTTGTATTTTGAACTATATGCCAGTACTTTAGAAGAAAGCGAGACTCCGCCCCTGACTCCACGATTACATTGTGTTGGTCAGAAAGAACAATGGATTGATGAACGTTGTTTGGGCCTTTTGAAGCATCCAGCCAGAAGGACATGTCTCCTCCATCGCGGACTTGTGAGGTAGATAATAGTGTCGCGCCTGTAGTCTTAAAATTCTACTACAACTAGTCGTTGGGTCTAGCAATCCAACAGCTGGTGTTCTAAAGGTCGTATTCCGAATTATGACGTTCTTGTGCATAGACGAATGCGAATCAGAAGAAACGAACCAATGGACCGATCAATGTGGTTTATTGGGCCGCTTCGAGCATCCCAGTCAAAAAATGACATGTATCCTCAGGTGCTTGGTCTTGTGTGCTAACAAAGTATCTCGCCTACTACTACATACGAGACGCGGATATTTGAACCGTGTCCAACTTGAGAGAGCAGTTGAAGCGCATTGCGAATTTAGTGCATCTATGACTGCGAAACTTGACACTGGATATAGGCAAGGGGGTCAGCAAATGCAGTTTCTGTGTTCGTTTCCGTTAAGAAAGTAGTAGAAGTAGGAGAACCAAAACAGCGAATCCACACTTCCAGCAACATTTTGGATCACGTTGTACTTCTGTATGCGTGTTCTGAATCAGTCTTCTCGTTGTTTTGTCCTATCAAGAAAGTACGTGATATCATAACGCGGAATTTCAAGATGAATGCCACGTGTCTCTTGGGTCCGTACCTACTACTAGAAAACGAAAACGAACAAGGAGTTTAATATCTCAAGACTTCCCGGCAAGATGATGTCTGTGGATCTTGTACTGTATGACTCGTTGTGGCGTGCTCTCAGCTCGTGGGAAATATGGATTTCCAGTGGAAGGAAGCATTTCTTCAAAGTGGACCAAGAGAATCATTTTCTGGTGCAAAGCAGGCGGTTTTGTGCCCTATTGGGGCTCTCGTCAGTTGAAAGGATCGCTTATTTTTCCAGCATAATGCTACTACGAGAACCACAATCCCGTCTGACAATAAATGTAAGGTGCTCATCAACAAAAAAGCGATTCATGGTATTTTCTGTGGGGATCCTTCGCACAAGACACTGGATTTTTTCTTGCAATCCATCACCTGAGATTACGCTCATAAAACCGAACAACAAACCAAAATGTTTCCATCTCACTTCTTGTCCTCGCATCAATCTCCTTGCAACAATGACCTGAGGGGCAATTCTCAGCAAGACTTCAACAACGGATTATCCTCGTCCCGACCAAGGCCATCCCCGACTTCCACGACAGGACCTTCTGGCAATCATTCTCATCATGCGTTTCGGAACATGCCATACAGCCACTCCAGTGACAGTCTGCCCAGACTAAGCCTGCACCAGCTTCTTGTGGAGGCTTTTGAAATTTTGGATGAGGAGGACGACTGCAATCTTGAGTCTTAAGATCCCAAGGCACTCAGCACAGCCGAAACTCTCGAGACTCGAAGAGAATGGAAAATGTTATAGAAACAAGTGAATAAAATACTAGAGTAAGAGATTGAATGAAATGAACTGTAAAACAAGTAGTGTCGTTGCCTAGTGCTGTGTTCCTATATTTTTGATGCAAACTATACATTTCAGTAAACTCCAAAGGAGTAACCAATGATGAGAACCAAACCTCCCAATTGTTGCAATTGGGAAGATAAACGAGGAACTTACTATTGGCTATTGCAATAACCTTTGCATTCCTATGATCTGCGAGAACCACTGCCCACTAGCGAATCTTTAGTTTCTAGCAACTCAACAGACAGAGCCTTTGTTGACTGGGCAGAAGAAAACATAGTATCTGTCGAGACAAAAGTGAGAAAACATGGGGTTTCTAAAAAATTCGAAATCCTTGACGTTCGATCGTGTACAAGAAGGCGTCTGGTGATTTTATCATTGGATCGTACAAAAAATGGGAAGAACTGAAGAACACGGGCCGGGCCGGAAGAATTAATATTTCGCAATATAGCTTCCACCATGTTCCACGTTGTCTGGTCAGCCGAGGGTCGAGGAGAGGTTTCAACAAGGTGAGAGGTATCAGATTTGAAAACTGATTGTTCGACTCTTCTGCAATCAGTCTCGTTGCCCCTACAGGAGAACATCAAGAGCGAACGCGTGCAATCAGTTTACAACCTTCGTGAGGTATTGGCACAGTTGTTTTCGAAACTCACAGTCCCATCAGCAATTCATGGTAATTTTCGGTCGAATATTGTGGTTGTTGTTTACGAAACTCATAGTCCCATCAGCAATTCATGGTAATTTTCGGTCGAATCCTTCACATCGTATTTGACCATGGCCAGTCCTCTGCGACCCAAAAAGACCCCACATGACAAAGACTCTGTCACGGCACGGGGAGGACTAAGTATTCTCTAATCAAGCCAGCAAGTTAAGTACTAGCTAGCCATCTAGTTTGCTTGGTTGTAGACCACATCAATGTACAATGCATTTGTCTCTTGGTGGGGTACAATGGTTGGCTACATTCTAGAATACTATTAGCGGTGTAACTTTTCTTGGGTACCTTTTCACCACAAGAATAAGCGTGTTTTGGAAAAGACGTAGAGCGTGCGTCGTTCGTGGTTGTTTCTACTGTTCTCGATACTTGGACGATGCTCCTCGAAGGAAACCAGATCCAAAACAGGAATTCTGCGGCTTACGAGTGGAGAGTACACATGATCCCTGAAACGTGATCATGATCTCGCAAATTTGCATTGCAGCTTCAAGTTGAACACAAGCAGTTTCTATTTTCTTTTCTGCATACAGGAATGGGGGAAGAAGAAGAAAGTGAGACTTCGGCTTTTGCCTCTGTAAGGATATCGGTGAGCACAACAGCCAATGAAACCGTGAGTGTTGTTTGGGCCTCCTCAAAAGCTTCCAGTCAGAATGACGTCTATTCCCATGATGTTGATGAAGTATCTTGTGTCCTGACTATCGACGTGGTATGGCTACATTGTTCTTTGGAGCACGGAAAACAGGAACTGAAACACATTGCGAATTTAGTGCACTGGATGACCGACCAGCATTTCGCTTGGGTAGAATTCACATTTAGGGTTTTCTGGAACCGTCCAAGTACATATGACTATTTTCCCCTTCATGTACAGTAACTATTATATATGAGCACGAAATTCCAGGTTTTTATATACCATATCATTTACCGTCCACCGTTTTGTACTGACGTACTTTGGTGGAATTGGAGGATATGCCAGTAGCTGGAATGCAAATCCAGCATTCTTACAATCCATCAAACGAGATATGCACTCATAAGATGAACAACGAATCAGAAATGTTTCCATCTCACTTCTTGTCCTCGCATCAATCTCCTTGCAACCCTGACTTGAGGAACAATCTTCAACAAGGCTCCAACAATGGATCGTCCTCTCCCCAACCGAGGCCATCACCGAACTCTACGGCAGGAGTTTCAAGCAACATTTTTCAGCATGCTATTCGGAACATGCCCTATGGCCCTGCCAGTGACAGTCGGTCCCGATTGAGCCTGTCCCAACTCCTTGCTGAGGCTTTTGAAATTCTCGAAGATGATTCTAATTTTTGAGTCCTAACATCCCAAGGCCCTTGCCTGGATGCTGATAGTCAGCACAGCAGAAACGCTTTGAAGATTTGCATCAGAATGAAAGTAGAACTAGAAGCAAAGTGAATATAATTTTGAAGTACTGTATTGATTGAAATAAATGTAGAGCAAGTAGCGTTGATGCCTGGTACAGTCTTCTTCTACGATTGATGCACCGAGATCATATCAGTAAACTCTAAAGGACAAAACCATAGTGAGCCCGATTGTTACCAGTGAATTGTTTGGCGACTAACGAGTTCTGCAACAATACATTCCACCCGCATGCTTTTCCTCAAGATATTATGAGCGTTGGATGATGATAAACCGCATTCCCACTAGCGCGTCGCTGGTTTCTGGCAAACTTCACACTTAGAGCCTTTGTTGGCTATTGACAAAAGAAAGAAGGTAGCATATCTGTGTTGAAACAAGAGTGATATAACGACATGCTGTGGACAAACGTTACTAAAAAATTCGAATGCTCTTGACGGTCGATCTGGTGGTTTTATCATTGGAGTGGATTCGGCAAGGCCGGCAGCAATGATTACAAATTTAGCTTCCACGAGGATGTTCCATATCGTTCTCATCAGGATAGTTGAGGGATAGTTGAGGGCGTGTCAACAAGGTGAGAGATATACCGATTGTGGGACAATTTTGCTATCAGTCTCTCTGTCCCTGCAGTAGAGCATCATGGAAGAAGGTGTGCAATCGGATTACAACCTTCGTGAGGTTTCGGCTCCCAATCTTCGAGGATTTCCGTTGTTGTTCTTTGCAAAGCTCATAAGAAGTCCCATCGGCAATACCATTTTGCACACGATAAAGAAGCAGAATGACTTCGACTGCATTTCCAGGTTCGTGACAGCCGAGTTGGAAGATTGGATGCCTCAATTTTTCCCACTCCCAGAGACACGAAGTGAAGATCAGCAAAAACGGCACGAAGAGCTTGCGAAAGGGTTTAACCTGGAACAATTCATCAGCTCAGAACCAACAGTCGCCGATAGTGGAGAGTTCAGATACGCCACAATTCACGACTATGTTGAAAAGTACAAGAATCAAGATCTGACACCCTACCAGGTCGCCAAAGCCATTTCCAAAGCCGTAAAAGACTCAAATACTCAATCACCATCAATCAACGCTGTCGTTGCCATGAATGAAGACGAATTGTTTGCTGCGGCGAAAGAAAGCTCTGAACGACACAGGAACGAAACACCATTAGGACCATTGGATGGTGTTCCAGTACTAGTGAAGGACGAGTTGGATGTAAAAGGGTACGAAACGACTTTTGGGACTACCTTTATCGGTAAGCTCAATGGCATTGCAGCTGAAGATTGTCCGATTGTTGCAAGATTGAGAAAAGCCGGTGCTCTCATTGTTGGCAAAACCAACATGCATGAGTTCGGAATTGGAACGACCGGCTTCAACATGCAGTATGGGCCATCGAGAAATCCCCACAATCCCAATCACTACACTGGTGGATCCTCTAGTGGTTCAGCAGCTGCTGTTGCGGCAGGGCTTGTACCGTTGGCCGTAGGAGTAGATGGTGGTGGTTCCATTCGAATCCCAGCTGCTCTGTGCGGAGTAGTAGGTCTTAAGCCCACATTTCAAAGGTGTGACATGGCTACGCCCATTGACCCCACCGTTGGCCATGTTGGACCGATTGCCGCTACGACCAAGGACGCAGCAATTGGGTATGCAGTAATGGCTGGCCCAAAGGAAAGCATTGGGATTCACGAAAGACGATATGGCATTATGCCACCTCCTGTACATGTGGCATCTTTCTCTGATGATCTCAGCAACGTTAAGATTGGTATTTTCGACGAGTTCTTCAATGATGCTGATCCTCAGATAGTTGAAGCATGTTCCAAAGCTGTGACGCACCTGGAATCATTGGGTGCTATAATCGTCAAAGTATCAATGCCTCACATGGAGGAGGTCAAGATGGCCCATACTGTCGTTATCGCCACTGAGTTGGCTTCTGGGGCTTCTCGATACTACAAAGAATCGATCAATAAGTTCACCCCAGAATCCCAAATCAGCTTTGAGCTCGGCCGTTCGTTCAACGGCTGTACTTTTTTGGCTGCTCAAAAGATTCGACGCTATGCTATGGGCCAGTTAGAAGATCTCTTTACAAAGGTGGACGTCCTCATATCTCCATCAACTGGATGCACTGCCCCCGAATTGTTCAAAGCTGTTGAAAAGTATGGAGAATCCAATTTGGTGCAAACCTCCAATTTGATGAGGTACATTTTTCACGGTAATTTATGCGGGATTCCTGGAGTTGTTGTCCCAGTCGGTTATGGTGGGAAGAATAATGACCTGCCAATTTCTCTTCAAGTTCAAGCGCGGCATTGGGAAGAGGACCTTATTCTCCGTATTTCTAGGGCATGCGAAGAAAGTGTACCCCGAAAGAAGCCAATGATTTACTATGACATTCTTGACATGGCCAGCAAGGAAACGAAAGATACGTCAAAGGGATAGTTCTAAGATACATAGCGAATCGTGCTAAGAATGAGACAGATATCAATCAATCGGGCGTTTGGGATTTCTCGAAGTCCTTCAATCCTGGGGCGTACACAAACTTCTCCCAAAAGTCCCGTTTCTCCTCATAACTGAATCTGGCAGCAGCAGGGCTCACAGCTAGGGCTACGATGCATTCAATAGCGTTGGTGTTGGATGCAGATTTCACGGCCCATTTCTTGAAGGCATCTTGAGACGCTTTGTTCGAACTAGGAATCAATTCTCCTGTGTCTAACCAGTCCTTGAAATGCTTTTTGAAAAATTTGCAACCTGTTCCGCCATTTGCAAATACAATTCGGCGAATGGATGGATGGGCTCCGCAGAATTCACGAATGTCATTTGGCTCGTCGTCAGTAATATCCTGGTCTAGCGATCCAGGCCGATCACACGATTGCACAATGTCCCAGAGTGCAAACCCCTTACTGCAAAAGAATTCTGTTTGCTGATGGTAGGGAATAATATTCTCATGTCGTAGATACGTCGAAAACTTAAACGGCTTTCCAGTCGATTTGGATATTGGATCGGCCCTTCGAAATCCTAAACAGTCTCCTGCGATCCACCAGAATGCGCTGTTGTGGCGATAGAATCATCGGGTTATACGTAATCAATTCTCAAAACAAGAGCTACAAGCAAACAAGACATACTTCATGGGATGTCCAAAGTATTGGCTCTCTTCGAGAGACTTAATCGACGGATGAGTTCCGAGGACGAGGGTATGAATTTCAATATTGGCACCTTCCAAACTTGGAAAGCTATCCGCCGTTACTGCATCGAAGGATCTTGTAGAAGGCCCTTTTGGCTTTTTCTTTGCATGAAGCGTTTTCGTATTTATCTCTCTGTGGCTTCGTTTAGCTGGGGAGGGCGAGACCACTTTCCATCGCTTTGTTGACGCTCGAGATGGCGTAGCATGATTCCCAGGATGAACAAAGGCTGCGAGAGACGGAATGCTGCTTGTTGCCAATGCAGCCGTGGACGCATTCCCTATACCAAGTCTTGGTGAAGCTCTCATGCCATCAGATGTCTCCATGAAACCATTGTTTCTATGGCATTCTGGAGTGTTGCATGGCCAGCAACGTCCACCTGTTGTGGCTGGGGACAGAAATAGATTCTATCTTTGGATTTCTTTTCCAGAGTCTGCCTGTATGCCAGTTGCCCATTGGATACCAATGAGATGCTACTACATGCTAAACTTCCGCCATATCCAAACCTAAAAGGTGGAACATGATTTGGGCAATTAGGAAACAGTTTCCAAGGTTTAATGTGTTTTGCGATCAAATGAAAACCCTGCCTCGAGGTTCAGAGTTGATCATAGCTATTCGAAGGAAGCGAATGGTTCGAGTGGAATTACTCTTTATTGTTTGCTGCAGCTTCCTCGAAGACAGCTGCGGCTTCTGTCGTCATATAGTTATTGAACAATTCCCGGGCAACAGGAGGTGCAAACGTAAAAGTCTCCATACCTTGCGCAGCCAAATCGGCAATTGTTTGGGAATTTCTTATGCTAGCAACCAAGATACGAGTCTCGCTTTTCAATCCTTTTGTTATTTGCTGCATTTTCAAGCATTCACCGGGACCATCTAATCCTCCATCTGACAGTCTTCCAAGATAGGGTGCCAGATACTCTGCACCGACACTTGAAGCGATTAATGCCTGTTGATGATTGTAACATGCAGTCAAACATACACGACAGCCGGCTTCTATCAGCATAGACGCAGCTTCAGTGCCAGTTTGGGTCACTGGCACCTTGATTACAATGCGGTCCCTCGCCGGCCGAGAGAGTGCCTTTCCACGATCGTACATTTCCTCTGCAGTCCGTCCCCAAGCTTGGCACATAAATTCGTCTGTCATATCCAGCGCTATCGCTGCCAGGCGATGGAGATTTTCAATTGTGCATTCTTCTCCAGCCCTCTCCAATAGCGTAGGATTCGTAGTTACCCCATGAAAGATCCCAGTCGGCAGCAAATCGTCCCATTCCATGGTGTCAGCAGTATCAAGAAACATCCTCGATTTTCCTCTGAATGGAGGGGAGAAAGCATGACATCCACCAAAAAGGAAAAGCGATATAGTGAAGATAGTTGCCATTTGAATGGAGGAAGGCTAAATGTTGGTTCAGAAGTGGTTTCGATAACCATTGAAATCGAGTTGATGTGGCCCAAGAAAAGCAATTGGACTGCTTCTTGAAGATGACGTAAGTCCGTGGACGACGGAAAGACGGTCAACACAACGTGATGCCACAACTCTGCAACAATGAGAGCATAGGGCGATTCATTTCGCTATCACCAACATTGAAGAGAATACCGCCCTTCGACACAATGAAGAAGTCGGCAATCCGTGTATGGCTGGGAATAGCTCTAAGCGTTCGTTTGGTTCTGTCCCTGTCGAATTTTGCTGAGCTAGACAACTCCAATACTAGGCATTCTCGTCGATCCTTCTTAGGAACAACCGGAGGTTTGGCCCTCTCCACTGCGGCTGCAAATTTCGGTATCAAACCAAGTGATGCCTCGGGGTCTATCGCAAGCAATAAAAACTTGCCATATACTACAGATCCAGAAGCAGGCCAATTTTATTTTCCTGCGTTGACACCTCCGTTTTCAAACCGAGCTACCTTTCTATACTCCTTGGGTCGTGATGCTTGGGCTCTTGAGCAACTCTTGACCTTTGCAAATGTCACTGCAACAATCCGCTGTAATGTTATCAAATTAAAGGAAACTGGTGGACTTTGGGTTCATTCTCCACAGTGGCCAACAGGCGAATTTTGTTCGCTTTTGGATAGCATAGGAGCGCCCGTGGAGCATGTAGTTTTACCATGCAATGCTTTTGAACACAAAGCCCCTATGCAAGCTTTTACGAAAAAGTATCCAAGGGCTAAGGTATGGATCTCGCCTGGTCAGTTTGGCCCGCTGGGAAGCTGTGGTCAGACTCTTTCGAAATGCAATATGGGCTACCGCGTCGATGGGATCTTGGGTCCTGGAAATCCGTTGCCCCCATGGGCCAATGAATTTGACATGTCCACGCTTTATGTTGAAATCCCAAAGAATGCGGGGCCAGTCTCTGAAGTTTCCTTCTGCCATCGTCCCACCAAGACATTGGTAGCGACCGATTCTGTGCTGTATGCCCCAGGTGGTGATGCTCCAGATATCTTTGCAACCTACTTTGATCGCACCAAAACCATGACAGATCCAACCTTTTGGCCCCGTACTGTTCTCCAAGCTGTGTTTCTGCCACTGCGCACCGATGGAGACGGAAACTATCCGGGATACGATGCTATCAAAGATCGTCTAGTGCGAGCGGTAAGTAGCATAATGAATGCTGTTATTTTCGATATACTCCGAGAAGTTCTCTAATTGCTACCAAATGCAGCCCATCCTTCGGGCTCTAGTTGACTCCAGAGCCCCAGAGGCTGTTCGTGAATGGATTCAGGAACAAACAACCGGATGGGAATTCGACCGCATCTTGACAAGTCACTTTGCGTCACCCATTAAAGCGGGGCCGGCCGATGTTCGTGCTGCATTTGACTATCTATTTGCAGAGGAGCAGCTTGACCCGAATCTGCCCCCAATAGCTTGCAAAGATTGGGAACTACTGAACGGCATCAATAAGTTTGTAGCAGACAGCAACGCAGGCGCTCCTGTGACATTTGACTTTCAACGTGGTTGCGTCGAATTATAGTGGCAAATTGTAGAAGACATCTTTGAAGGAGAGTATTTCCACAGCTTGTTTCTAGAGATTGATCCAGTCTCTGGATATTATTCGTCTGTTATGACATTATTGCATCCTTCCATCTTTTTTGGTTTCTAGATTTGAAGAAAGGTGCGCACCAGCTTCAACGAAATCACAACGATGACGTGGCAAAATCCCAGGCGCCTCGCCAGAGTTTGAAGTTCTTTTCGAGAAACTACAAGAATAAGAACAAGAACTTTCGCGTTCGAATTGAAGTTTCCGTTCCATTCAAAACTCTTACTGTGGAAGACTCTATGCCAGAATTTTCGCTTCAGGAAGAGATTCTGGTGTAGTGTGGTGGCGCGTCCATCTTCGCACATCTGTGCGGCATTTGGTTGCAACTCTTTGGATTTCTGTGTCCGAACGTCACCAGATGTGGTTTGGAAAACGTCAAAAGTACATTGAAGATAATGTATCTGAAGAATTTAGAAGAGGGACTGATCATTTCTTGATGAAGTCTATTATGGTGGTAGTAAACATGCTAGTTTTATAAGGTTTAAAATACATAGTAGAATATGTTCATCGTAGCAGTCTTCAGCAAATAACCTTTGGGGCCACCAGATGGCTGGTAGCGAGTTCATCGTCGCTGGAACGACTTTCTAGTGTCTCATCCATCACTCTGACGTCTCTTTTCTCAGCAACCGAGTACAATTCCGTCAAGGAGATGGCAAGAGCGTCCGTAGAAAGCCTTCTAGCAGCCTTCTTTGGACTCAAAAGAGAAAGAGACCCACGTCTTCGCTTCCTGTTTGGGGAATTTGTCGGTGGATACTCCGCAAGAGAATTAAACAATCTTGAACGAACCAATTCGAGGTTGGCAGAGATCGATCCGCTTCGAACTCGTGTTGTCTGTTGGCGAATCCAAGGATTCTTCAATGCACTGGCTGCGGTGGTGCGCTGGCACGGATCTGGGTGCAGCATACTCCGTATCATTGACTTGGCATCGTCCGAAATATCAGACCAGTAGGCTTCTGGGAAGACCACAATATCCTCACAGAACACTGGAGGGAATCCGCAAAGAATGACGTACAGCGTCACACCTAATGAGTAGACATCGAATGCAGGTCCGTACGCTCCCTTGCATATTTCGGGGGGGGAATTAGTTGTGTAAGCCAGGCTGGGTGTGGAAGGAGAAGACTCGCCATCGCTTGGGGGATCAGCTGCCTCGTTGCTGAGACGAGCAACTCCAAAGTCGCACAACTTGACTTGGATATCATCAGAATCTTCTGGACTAAATAGAAGGATATTCTCGGGCTTGATATCACGGTGCACGATGCCGTGCTTGTGTAAATCAACGAGGGCTCTGAGAATTTGGTTGGTAATCCTCGCTGCCTGTGCTTCCGAGTATCTTCCTCTGCTTCTAAAAGAGTTCCTCTTAGACCCTTTCTTTTTGATGGCATCGAACAGTTCACCACCCTCACAGTACTCTGTGATGAGATGGATTTCCTCGTCAGTCTCGAAGACATCAAATAGAGTCAGAACATTCGGATTTTCTTTCAACAGCTTCATGATTTCCCACTCATCCATATGACGAGAGCCCCCACGTCTCAATCTCCTTGCTCTCAAGGCGTCAAACTTGGATATACTTTTGATGGCTACCTTAGTTCCATTGGCAATGTGAATTGCGGATCTCACAGTTGAGAACGCCCCATGACCTATCACATGACACCCAGGAGCCCTGAGATTATATTCATTCTCCAATAACCGGGAAGCGTCGCAATCTGTGAGGCGAACAGTTTGTTCTGGCCTTCGGAAAGCGGATAGAGTCAACTTCGGGCGAGCCCCAAGCGTGGGCGGTACGGATATTGGACGTACGGCACGAGCTGGCGCTGGAAGATCATCCAAGGATTCGACTTTAACTTGATGATGCAGTGGCTTCACCGTTGGCGATGAGTCTCGGGCATCCACCTCGTCCTCCTTTATAGTTTGGTAGGAGATTCTTCGCATTGTGCCTGAAGAAAGTGCGTTGTCCGAAGCTAAAGACAAATAAGATCTTCCAATTTCTTTCTTGGATTCACGATCTTCTGATGCTTTCTGACATGAGCCATCACCTACTGACATCCTACGTGACGTCACACTGGAACCTTGGTCCAAACATCCGTTGGCGGCCAAAGTTGAAATGCTACTGCACGATAGGCTTTCCTTCGATTGGCTTTTGGGATTCAGTGAAGTCTTGTTTGACCTCGCTATTGTGTGTTGTTCCATGTTCTTTTGTTGTGAAAATGAATAATCGAAATACACCTCTTCATTGGGGACATTGATGGGAAGGCCGATGGATTTCGTTGACAGGGAAAGAATGACAAAAAGAAGTCAGGACGTGATCTTGGAAGCAAGATACAAAACACAGTTGCGTAGACCAATACGCAGAAGATGTACTAGGTTTCGGCGAGAAAAACCTTAACACGAACAAAACGTAAAGTAGCATTGGTACCAGCCCAACGCGGACACTTAGTCGTTCTTTCTTCCGAAGAAGATATACATTACCAGAACATGCCGAGTCGGCCAATCAGAATTTCTCCTCTATGGAATGGATGACTCTAGTTGGCGTCTGTCCTCCACACACATTTTGAACTGGCCGACGTCATGCTACCAATGAATGCCGGTCTGGAAAAAGACGCGCTCGAGAATGATGAAGCAGCATGATGCAGGGCCGGCGAACTCGACCCAACGAGAAAGCGACCCTGGCGCCGCACTAGATCTCACTCTGTCTGCGTTTCAGAGGCATATGGTAGCATAGCAGCACACTTGTGGTGCTCTGGGTACGGCCTCTTCGATTGCATTGGAAACATTCATTCAACGTATCCATCGCTTGGGAAGACACGTTTCGAGCCAAATTCGAGAGCAACAAGAGCCTTTTCAAGCAGCGATAAATGGAGCTTACCTTTCATGCCTTTCATAGCAGTGGCCTTGATCTATTTTATCTCCTCAAACCAGTAAAAGCTTTGTTTCTCGCTTTCCTTCGACGGGTCCGACGATTGAGTATTTTTCGAGAAAGTGATGGGTTTCCGTATCCTTCTTCGTGAAGACACAAAAAAAAGATCCTGGATCTGCTGCATGTCGCATGTCTCATTCAATACACAATTCACGTACCAAACTTGAATTCTACAAGTGCGCATATCTTTGTATGTGTTGCGCCACAAGCATTGGTGACGTGTGCACGTGCAGGTGATGTGGCCCAGCTTTTTGCCCTTCATCATTAATTCTATGTCCTGTTCAGACATGGTTTCAGACATTCGTCAACTGGCAATCGATAAATTATATTTAAGCACAGTCAGTGACGCACTTCAATTTTGCCAAACCAAGACAACTTGGGGAGATGGTGGCAACGTGAGACCGACTCGTAATTCTGATTATATATATCAACGACCTGTGAGGGATGAAATCTGAAATCATGTCAGCGTGCGATGAAAGAAGGGGAGTAGGTGTTAGAAAACCTCTTGCTTCACAGTAGTCTGTAATCGATCTTTAGAGAAATAGAAATGCAATAACTCTATTCCTAAATTGTGAGCTTATCAAACTACCTAGTTCCTTGTGATCCTCTTGTCTGGATTCTGGATCTCTTCAAGGTTCTGGATTCACTTCAAGAATCCTTTTCAATCTACTCGTTTCCTACTGATCTCTATTGAGATCTACAATCTTTCTAATAGTCTCTAACATCATCCTTGTACCCTTGAACCTTGTACGTGAACTGAGTCAGAGAACCTCAATGAATTCCTACCTTTGATCAACTCGACTTGAGCCGATTGACCAATACGATCCATTCGACACTCCAACAAGTAGGCCAACGAAATAAAGGGAGGGTGACGAACAAAGAAGCGTGTTTCTAATGTTCGCAGACATTGCAATTAAAAGTTGCCTTGTAATGCAGTAGGTACTTCCGACACCAACCTCTGTAATGAATCTTCTGCGCTTCTTTCATCGGGTGTTTGCAGCATAAGCTTGGTGATTCGCTAATTCGCTATCATTATTTACTTCCAGTCGTGGGCGCTTTTTCCAGTTGTTGGTTTGGCAGCGTGTAAAAACTGTCGAACGTTCTTGATTCGATCCTTCTCTTCAATGCCACTTCGCACGGCAGAGCCTTTGATTCACTGGCTTGTTACTCTTAGCTTCGTGCTAGGGGGCTCTTTTCAACTGTCGAACGTTCTTGATTCGATCCTTCTCTTCAATACCGCTTCGCACTTGCTTCATTTTATGGTTTGATGATCCATTCATCGATTGTGTTGAGCCAACAAACATCTTCCAAGCGTTGTCACCGGATGTTGCAGCTCTCTCGCCATTCAAACAAAGTCCGAAAGCTCGTTTCATCACTTAAGATAATGATCCATCCATCGACTGTGATGACCCAACAAGCATCTTCCAAGCGTTGTCACCGGATGTTGCAGCTCTCTCGCCATTCAAACAAAGTCCGAATTCATCACTCAATGTATCTTTTTATCACCGGATGTTGTAGCTCTCTCGGCACTCAAGCAGAGTCCGAAAGTGTCTCTTTTGGATTGGACCTCTGGTATCAGTTCCCCCCCTTCCAAAGAGAAATGTCAGCCTTGGCACCCAGCACAGTGTCAAACAAAGCATTTTCTTTAACCATCTATCCATCGGTTGAGAGAGTTTCTGTCTGCGATGCATATTTAATGGGAGAGATTGGTTTCAACATTCGTCAACGATGGCTGAGTTGAAGAATTCCGATTCTGGGTCCGCACCAAACTTAAACAATTGCGCTGCTAGGACATCTCCTTCATGTCATGATCATGCTCCATCCTATCCTACGCCCTTGCCCAGCTGAGTCGTTGTGTTTTCACTTTGCAGCAAGCAACTCCTTGAAATGAATCGTCAAATTCTTCTGAGCACATTCAAATAAATGTGTGCATCAGGTCCTTTTGGAGCAAGAGACACAACATGGCGTCTTGTGTTTCTTGGGTTGGAAAAAATCTTTTCAGCAACACAAACAATAGCATTGCGCCTTTTTCTAGTAGCTAGCTGTGTCTTGATTCATTCTTTTACAGGGCCTCTCGTCGCCTACATTTCGCTCATTTTGCACAGCAATCTTATTCCCGTTCCGCTCAAACCTAACTTTCCTTCCGAATAAATGGAGTTCGCCAGAGGATACGTCAGGAGTCTGGTGTGATCGCCCTTCCGTACCATTGTACGCAAACACGACTAATCAGTCAGGCAGGAACGGTCAGGAACAGGACTTCAAACAGTCATCAGTCTTATCCGAGATTCGGCACGCCGCGGGAACGACTGGGGTTATCGTCGTCATCCCTCTTTGCGTTGAATCATTGCCTTCTCATAAAAAACAGCGCAACGCGCAACACACAACGCAACCCATCATGATGAGACCAACTGAGGACAGCACTGATAGACGTACAGTGAACGGCTTTGTTCAGGATACAGGGACTCAAGAAGATGACGAGATGAAACCAAGAGAACAAAAACCTAGCTTCTTCACCGACAATCGAGGCAATCTGAGAGTTGTCAACGTTGTCGTTCATCATCCTTGCAAGATCTTCTGGGGCATCATATTTCTTTGCATTCTGCTTTCAGTTGGCCTTCAACTGCTGGTCTTTGCTGAGGCCGAAGACGGCAGTCCCTTCACTAGTCCGGAAAACGAATTTGACATTGATGATATCCGTTCCATCAAGTATGATAGCCTTCGTCTGGCTCGAGATGAAGTCGAGAAGGTCCGAGAAGCGGCGGGTCAAATTGGCCAAGAAGTGAAAAAGCAATCCGAAGCCCATGATCTTGCCTACTGGATCTATGAAGCTCAAACCCCGGAGGGCCTTTTTGGGTCGGCCGAATCGATCGGAGCAATGAAGGAAGCCTTTGATATCTTTCTCGATGACGAGGACTTCAAGGATTGGTGCCTCTTGGATTACTCAACTGAAATTGGGGAGAATGAAACTCGCCAATGTGATGTTCCATTGTCGCCCCTACGAATGTACTATGCTTCGGAATGGGATTCCGACATGGTGAATTCTGTCGTGGAAGAACTCAAGAACGAAACCAAAGTAAAGACCTTTAACGATTTGGCCCTTTGCTATGTTCAAGGACTGTACTGTGATAAGGTATCCAACACGACCACTCAGGACGAAATTTCATGGGCCCTGGACTTGGCAAGCAAAATGTCCAACATCACCGATTCGTGGGATATGAAGGGAGATTTAGTTGAGAACTACACGCAAGCTACCGAACTGGCTTCTTATCTACTGCAAGTCGACATATTCAAGGGTCTCCTTGACTTTGGATACGACAAGCAGTTTAGTATTGATAATCCTGTTTCCATGTATTCGAGAGGAATCATCTATTGGGGTGGACCTCTCGAGGAACCGGACAGAAATTTGACTGCGGACGAAAAGGAAGAACTCGAAGAGGATGAGGACGAGCTTCGAAAAGAGTGAGTGTTATATCCATCCATATAGGAGGTATCATTTGCAGTTGTCTTGTGCTAACTTAATCTTGCTTGCTCCAGTTTTGTCATTGATAATTACTTGGACGAAATGGACGAACAAGCTGATGAAGGCACCCACTCGACCATCAATTCTTACTACTTTATGGCCGCAGTTATTTTCGATGTCATTCTTAAGATTGTGATTCGAGATGCCTTATTGGCTTTGTTCAGTTTGGCCTTTGTCTTCATCTGGCTTCGAATCAACACTGGATCTTGGTTCTTGGCCACGGTAGGATTTTTCGAAATTGGCTTTTCTATTCCAGTTGCATGGTTCCTCTTCTCGGTCGTCTTCAGAATCAAGTACTTTGCCACGCTCAACGCCCTGGCCATTTTCATTGTCGCTGCCATTGGGGCCGATGATATCTTTATCTTCATGGATGCATACAAACAGTCGAAACTGAAGGATCCTCACAACTTGGTCGACCTGGAAACTCGCATGTCTTGGGTCTACCGACGAACCGGAACAGCCATGGCCATCACATCGGCCACAACTTGTGCGGCCTTCCTCTGCACTCTGATCACACCCTTAACCTCCATTCAGTCCTTTGGAATCTTTGCAGCCATTGTCATTTTCATCGATTACGTCTTGGTCATGACTTTGTTCTGCACGGCCGTGGTCATTTACCATGACCGCTTCGAAGACAACTCGTGTTGCGGGTGCTGTTGGCCCTGCGGAACCCTTAAACCCAGCAATACCGACAAGGCACGACACCATTTGGAACAGTCCGGGGAGGAACAAGTTCAAGGTGATTGTGTGAGTCGCTTCTTTCGAAATACCTTTTCGAGCATTATCAAAACACCGATCAATCGTTTGATCATTTTCGTGCTATTTCTTATTTGGATGGGACTTGCCATCTGGCAAGCTGTCCAAATTGAACCCACCAAGGAAGCCGAACAGTTTCTGGACGAAGACCATCCTCTGCAAAAGTCTTTAACCATTTCGAACCGAGAGTTTCCATCGGCTAATGACGATCAGGGCCTCAAGGTCTTCTATGCTTGGGGATTGGAAGACGTAGACCGAGATGGAGTTAATTTGCTTCTGGACCCCGACGACTATGGAGAACCCAGATTTGTTGAGGACTTTGATTTCAATCCTCAGTGCCAAACCGAGCTGCTTTCTTTCTGCGACAAGCTAAGGACTGATCCGCAATACAGAGATTTGATCAAGCGAAACAAGGACGGTGTCGGAGAAGTCTACTGCTTCATTGAGGAATTGGCGGCCTTCAATGTACAAGGAAACTTTGATGACGATGACTGTCCATATGTTCGTTCCGGCGCTTGGAGAAATGAGACGTGGCAGGTAGACCCATCGAATTTGTCAAGCATCATGGGATCGTTTTTGAGACAGAAAAGCTGTTTCGATGATGACCGTGTCGAAACTATTTCGGGTCGATATCAGGATGAACTTGGCTGGGACGGGTCTGCAATGAAGTACGCAGCCATCTCTGCAGCAAGCAGCGTTCTGAAACCTTTCGCTACGCAGTCCGAGTCAGAAACACGTGCGGAATACGATCGGTTTATTGCCATTGGTGAAGAAGCAGGCAGCATCGTTTCACAATACTGCTCCGGAAATGTTGTCGTGACCGATTTGGAAGAGAAATTTGTATTTATGAACAATCAATCCATCTATGTGCGGTCTGCCATTCAGAGCAGTATTCTTGGTGTGGCGATTGCCTTTGTTGTTCTTTTGGTCAGTACGAGAGTTTTGCACCTTGCTTTCTTTGCAAGTCTCTGCATCACTTCAGTGTTGATCAGCGTCGTCGGTACAATGGTCATGTTGGGATGGAAGCTTGGAAGTATCGAGTCAATCTTGATTGGTATTATTGCTGGATTCAGTGTCGACTACGTTGTGCACTTGGCTCATGCTTATGAAATTGCAGAAGGAGGCACGAATGCACGTGTGACGGAGGCATTCGCCGATTTAGGCATCAGTGTATTCAATGGAATGATTACAAGTGTCGCTGCCAGTATCCCACTCTTCTTTTGCTCACTGCAGTTTTTCGCCAAGTTTGGAACATTCCTTTGTCTAACCATCGCCTTCTCCTGGATCTTTGCCAACTTTGTTTTCATGAGCATCGTGGCGCAACTGAAGATTCCTATCAAGAAGGGTGGTTGCCGTCTCTAAGAATTGCACAGCCATGAAACGTTGTTCCTTCCTAATGTCTGTTTAAATTCGAACTATATATTCAATTTTCATCAATGCATGCTTTTCTTGCAACGATCATGTCAACTACTCTTAGATTAGTCCTGAATGACCGACAAAAGAATATTTCGTTTTGCTATGCTCTCAATGATTACCCAAATTCGGGATTGCTTTTAACCAGTTGTCGAATGGTAGAAGTGACAAGAGAAGGAGCACCTACCAAACCGAGAGACGAGGTGGCGCAAGCAAGACAAGAAGAGAGAAAAATCGTTTATAGGACCCAAAAATCAAATGGGAAAAATCAAAAGCACGACTTCTGCTTTAAAAAAGGTTTGCGTACAGGACTATAGTACCACTCCTTGCAAAGGATGAAAAGGGTAGATCGACAATGCCGCTCAAAGACATCTACTCATTCGCCCTGAATATTATGACTATGACAAATTCTCTGGGCTCTCTCTTCGATGAGGAAAATCATATGGGACAACAATCAGCGGAAAGATGATGACTATAAAGCTCTTCATTTCTACATTGAGCACTATCTCCTCGAAATAATTGGATATTGCAATATCATGTAGGAGAGTA